>JAOXNN020000016.1:264593-281233 GCA_028571205.2 Hydropsyche betteni
GCGGCCCGTGACGCAGCGAACCGGTGGATCTTTCCCGACGCGGGGCCCGCCTGGAGAGGCACACGATTCATCGCCTTGAGTATAAAGATAAGTATTATAATTATCGAGCTTGACTAAAAAGTTCAAGCAATAAAAAATAACCGAATTGTATATAATATACAATACAAATAATAACAACAAATTTATTTTACAGAATCTGCATTTGCATTTTATAGAAACCGTTAGAGCAAATCCAAGGAATGGTCCATGTAATTGCAATTTTATTAAAAAAACCGACAGAAATATGTGCATAAAAGCGTCAAAACAACAAGTGTATATGCAATTTGCATTTTTATTCAAATCACGAACGTTTTTTTAGATAATTAAAAAAAGTCACCATACATATTGTTTTGTAGAATGTAAAGTTCAAAAGTAGTGAACTGAAAAAATGCATTCAAATATATAGTAAATATTGGCTTTTGATGAACACACATGATGCAATCGTAATATAATTTTAGATGAGTTGTATTTTGTTTCTTGAACTAATTAGTTCAAAAGTCACACGACTATTCATGGTCCTCAGATTTCTTTTAATATTATAATAAGCATTAAAAATATCAAGGGATTTGATGGCGGGCATAATTTTTTCTGACCAAAAGTCTTAAGTTTAGTTTAGATTTAGAAAGATTGTCTTGATTCATACTCTAGAATGGATTTTTTTCTATAATAGAAGATCAGCAAAACAGCAAAATAATTTGTAGTATGTACCTAAGGTTTATTTATACTCCTATGAATATATTAAATTTAAAATTTCTACTTACGAATAGCTAAAAAATTAAAAGCACTAAGTCTAATTGTTATTCTTTAAAAAAAAAAGTAGAAACTGATATAATAAAATTAAATCTAAATTCGAATCGAAAATTATATTCATAAAAGTAATATAATATAATTTGCATGATTTTACTATTTAGTAAAAATTTTAAATTTAGTCAATCAATATTCATTATGCGCACGTAAAGCTATTTTGGCTGTTTTGTTTTTAAAATACAAAATATAGTTAAGAGAATGTTAAAGAATATGAGAGGAAAATAATAAAAAGATTTCATAAAAAGACAATATTTCTTAACGTGTAAGAGAATATAAAACGGTGTGTATATCAAACTCATGTTTCATAATCATTTTCCATATTATGAAAGAAATTATCATACAATTCATCAAGATAAGGCATTTCAGTAAAATTTGAATTTGTTAGGTAAGGTTGGGTAAAAAATTTCATATTTAAAATATTAAAATGTTAAGAAACACAGTCTTAATATGAAAATGAACAATAAATTGAAAGAACGGTGATAACTTTGTTTAGAATTTGGATTTGAAAAAAGAATAATTAAAAGAAATAGCGATTTTTTATCATGTGTGTGTGTTGAAAACTATTGAATCTTTTTTTAACGCCATCACGAAAGAAAACACATAATAAAAAAAGATTTGATGTGTACTCAAAGAAAAATTAGCCACGTAAAATGATGATTTGTAAGAAAATGAGTTCATTTATATTAAAATAAATCTGTTACGTTTCTTACTACTTAACTAGCACAAAGAATAATTTCCAAATCAATATATTTTGAATAAAGTATTCAAGAGAAAAGATTATTAAATGGATTAGCGCACACATGAACTTACATCTACTACATGACATGACAAGCTCGACTTTCATATGTATATGCACAAGATATTTTCGGTTTAAAGTGGCTAATTTTCTTTCAGACAAAAATCCATCTATGCTATAAGAAACATTTTGTGCCCAAGATTTCACTAATTATATTTGTAACAATAATTTTAGATTTATGATTTTTTTTTAATTATACTTAGTCGCTAGAGTTATCAACTACCCGAGGCCTTTACTATTTGGCCACAATTTTACTATCGATTACTACAAAGAAGGTTTTTATAGAATCAAAAAAGTGTATCAATAAAGCCGTAAAATCCCTATTACTTTGTGTACTGATAACCATATGCGATACGATACGTGAAAGAAATATTTAGTACGAAAAATATAAAATTTATGATAAATGTAAAAGTTATACAAAAATATATCAAAAATGTGATTCCAAAAATCAATGTAGAATAGTAAATTATTCAAGAATATGTGGTTTCATTTATGAAAAAGAATGAACTGTTTAACCGCTTCATTTTAGTTTCTGTAAATCACTTAAGTTAAAATATAATGGTATAATGGCATAAATATAGTGGATGGGATCACTTGCCAATAGTTCAAACCATTTAAATGAAATTATTTGAACATCTTGAAAATAACTATCCTTCAACAGCTCCAAGGAAAGATCTTTGAACTTCCGATGGAGCATCAAAAAAAAGTTGTTTTCCTGTTAATCAAATATAATACCTAGAACTGCTTGTGAAAATGGCAATTTATGAAAATAATAAAAAAAATGAAAAACAAAGGATGTAGGTGATGGAAAAAAAGAAAAAGAAAATCACTTTGTAATTGTATAATTAATAATGAGTGAAAAAAATACAAAAAAATAATATTTGAAATTTGCATTCAGTTCGCCTGAAAAGTGAATGGAACGAAAAATCAGCGATTCTGAAAATCGGAAAAAAAGGGAATACGAACCAAATACATATTTCAAAAGTCATAATAGAATTATAAAAATTAAATCTATTTTAAAATAAGTGGAGATAATTAATGCGAAAAATAAAGATTAATTACAATTACAATATGATTATAAATATAATTGGATCAAATTGAAACTCATGCAATACTGACAATTTGAAAATTCTAAATAAATATTAAAAATAATATATAATGTGCGTTCTTTGAGGTATGATGATCAATACGAATTTTCCTTAAAAATACAATAATTTTTATATTTATTAAAAAATGCAATAATTAAAATAAAAAATGAAATTTGTGACCTGAAGCTTCTTTCAAGAGAAAAATCACCGTGACCGTAAAAAATAAGTTCAATAGAAATTGGATTTCAGAATTTGTATTATTTATATTATTTTAAGTTTTGTAAAACGAAAAATTAATAAAGAAATAAAATCGATAGAAGTGTTCAGTCTCCCATATTTTCTATAGCGATATGTATAATACTGTTTTGAAAATTGTTAGTTTTATAATTATTAGTAAAATACATGAGAATAGAAAACAAACTGGCCCATTTATATATATAAGTAATTGTGCATATACCTCTGAATTATTTAAAATAATTTAGGTGATTTACAATAATTATCTACGTTCATTAATACACTTTCTTGGATATGCTCGTTTATTTTTTCATACATCTTATGTGGCCATAAAGGAGATAATTTCCTTAGTTGAAATATTATGAAATCCTTTTGAAAGTATTACATTATCTAAAACTATAAAATTTATATAGTAATGTATTTTTTAAATGTGATACATTTATACATCGTAAGGAATAAGTGGAAATTTGGTGATGTTTGTTCAATAAATAAAATAAATAAGACAGCTTGCACTCGCTGTAAATAATTAAAGGAATGATTCAAGACTTTATCAAAATATGTTGGTTTTTGTAATATTGAAATTCTTTAACGCTTGAAAACAAATATCATCAAATTCCCTTGTCATGAAATAAACGTCTATCCACACCACCTTTAGTCGAATAAAATAATAACATCAATTGGCATAAAGAATGTTAAAGCTTTATGCGACAAACGTATGCCAGAGCCGGATCTCATGAGGCATATGACAAAGAAACGCCAAGCACTTGTTAGTCAGTGAACAATCGACAGCGAGGTGTTTTATTTTCATAATTTTGGCTGAGTCCCGCTCTATTAGGGCAAACAATTCACACCCTGTCTCCTATATTTTATTTAATTTCAGCTAAACCGTTACGGTTTTCAAATCAGAATTCAATTGAAATGTCAACATTACCCACTAAATATTTTGTAGATTTGATACTAAGCTCTATTGAATATTTTTTTCAGTAATTACACTATATTATTATATATAAATATTTTAATATTATTTATATATTCTTATCTAATGCAAATATATAATTTTCCGTTTTGTTTCAATCTTGTTTTCATATTTTTTCCTATTTTCAAAAAAATTAATATCATCGTCATCATTAGTGAGGAATATTTATAGATATCGCAAATACCAATATGTAAATTTTCTTTTATTAAATCATCGCTTTCTTACTATGCACTAATATAAAAACAATTCATAAAACATTTTAAAATTTCAAATATCCACATAAAATGAAACTCAAAAAATAAATAATTATATATATATTTTTATATTCTGTAAAAATAACACTTCATAAATGCTCTTTCTCTTTAATAATTGTAAAAAAATTTTGAAGAAATATTAATATTTAACCATACGAATATTAGATTCAAGTAATAGGTGGATGTGATTGAAATTATATATTTGAAATTTTAAATGAAATTAATAGAAGAAAGTAGTTATTGTAAATATATAAACTAAACTAAGTTAGTAAAGTATGCTAAATCATACAATTTGAAAAAAATAAAATAGTCACCATAATCAGCAATTAATGAAGATTACCACAGTTGGTATCTATGTTAAAATTAAGGAAGTAAATAAAATAATACTTATTTCTTAAAAGTACAACTAAAATAGCTACCGAGTAATATTGAATAAAACAAAATTATATATTGAAAAAAATGCACAAGAAATGTGTGATTAGACTAACAATAATAATGATAATAATATGAAAAATTTAATAATAAGAAAAATATCTCAAGTGACAAAACATAATCAAATTGTATTCATACCGCAACTTCACAAGTTAAGCTTCATCAGATCTCAGAAAATTTGGTGCAACCTTGGTCCGTTTAATAAGGATGGGAAATGTAGTGATATAATATTTAGTTCCAAAAATTATTCAAAATCAACATACAGAGTTATTACGTCTGAAGGCAACAGCGCCGCACGTACAACTATTAATACTTTTTAAAAAACTGGTTTGCAGTACATTTACCATAACATCGATAACAATGTAACTAACCTTGTACTTAAATAATGATAAAAGATCGACAGTCACACTGCACAAACCTTTCCAAAAACTCCAACATGTGGCAATAAGAATACATTGAGAATTTTTCAGTTTAAGTTATAATAATCACTAATTTTCTAATCATAACAAAATAAATCTCAGTTTATATATTGCACTCACATACACACTATATAAATATGAGATATTTACAAAAATGCAGATTGATCATGATTCTTAAAATAATGTTCAATATTTAGTTAAAATATATATATTAATCTACCATATTTTCACGCGAATGTATGTGGCACAATCACATGTAACATATCAGAACGTGTCCAAGCGAACCCGTTGGAAACACTTCGAATGTGTTCATTTGAACGCGTTCAATGCAAGTGTTGAATATTCGCACAATTTCAAAAGTAGCCTATTACAAGAATGGAAAATATAGACAGTTGAATTCACTTTAAGATTTTTTGTACGACGTCTCTCAGTGAAGACTTTTGTAAAAGTAGGATGAATCCGTAAATGTTATAAAACTTGCCGAGATGATGGCAAATCATCGGAAAATCTAATTGATTTCAAAGTTAGTCGAGAAACAGATTGATTCGAAAGAGAAGATTACTCATAAATAACAATCTTGTTTCTTAAAAAAACATATTTTTGGCATTTTCATGTTATTACTTAATATCTTTGACAGTTAAGTCAATTTATGTCATTCAATGACATATTTACAAATATATGTATTAAATTGTATTTTTTTTTTATTTTGATATGAATACTTCACATGCATGTAAAACATGCCAAACGATGGACAAATTTTATCAATTCTTAATATTAACACGCCTTTTGCTTTTAAATACTTAGACATGACTAAACAGCATCTTGATGATGAAAATTTTTATAAAGCTTTCTAAACTGTTTACAGGATGATAAAATTAAGCGTTGATTTCCTTTATATATTCGACTTAGAGAACGACACTCTAAGATGGTTCGACTCTGATAACTGATGATTGTGCATTTTGATTAAAGCTGCTACGGCATCATCGATAGAAGGTAATTGCACTAGAGCCATTTTACGATCCTTACTGAAATGTTATAATGATATTTTAATATTTTTAATTTGAATATTTCATTTGAAAATAAAAATTCGAGTTATACTAACGGGAAAAATTTAAAAGCTTTAACATTAAATCCCTTCTTGGTAAAAGCTTCTTTAATTTCTTCTTCGGTTACTGTTACTCTGTTAGATTTGTATAAAATTAATAAAAAAAATAATTCAAATAAAAATAATTAATCTATGAGAATTTATATCTTACGGAATGTTCGATAAATGCAAAGTTGCACTTGGTGGGTAGATATTTTGGTAATTCTTACTACCTGGTTTTTTGAATCTGTGCAATGGACTTTGCGAATAATCTCTGTAAAATGATTTTTGATTTAATAAAATTTTAATAATATTATGTCAAAAAAATTGATTGAGTATAATCAAACCTGGTTAGTCCAGCATCAGGTTGTCCTTCTTTAGGGAGTTGTACTGTTTGATGTTTGCTTAGCATAACTCTCATTGCTTTTCCAAATACACGCAATTTATCCATATGAGTCATGGCTAAAAAGAACAAAACCCAAAATTGATCGAAAAACTAAATTTAATAACATTAGTATTGATAAAATATATTTTACCAAGATGTGCCTGATGTGGTTCTGCGAGTTGTATCAATGCAGAATCCTTTTTATTGTATAAAATCTTTACTCTTTGCACATCACCGTACACACCTGTTAAGAAAAGATTCTATGAAATTTTTATAAAAATATACAACATATATTACGTAGATTTGAAAATTATCACTATTGAGAATGAAGCTGTGTATTTTATTTATTAATTTTACAAAATTAAATAAAAAAAATAATAATTTGCGTATAAAGCAAACTCAAATCATTTATAGGAAATATAATTTGAAACTAAAAAGAAACAAACTCAAGAATTGAGTTATATGGATTTTATAAGCAGACATAGTGGACGTTTTCAAATGGATTTCCACGAATATTATAGTAAATGTGATGGATTGAATCTACAGGTTCAAACAAACAAAAAACAAAAAAAACTCAAAAGCTTACTAATTTCATCAATCACATTTGACTAAATGTTAAAAAATATGACTAGAAAATATTAATACAAAAAAACAGTCAAAGAAGAAAAGTTACACAAAAAAAGTTTCTGAATATAAAAATAGAAAAATAAAAAATATATTTTATTGATAAACAAAACGTTTAACTTCTCGAATAGTGTCAAAAAAACTCAAGGGTGGAATTGATAAAATAATCGCTTGTCAAATAAAATCTCAGCATCGCTCAAATAGTTTATATATCAAAATATGTGAATCAAATATAGATAAAACATTTTGCTTATCAATATGGAAAATGTTTAATTTAATATAAAAATGGTATTGTGCACACGTACCGAAAAGGGTAAAGAGAGCGTCAGGCGTGACCATCTAAAACAATAGGACAGATAAAGAGACAGCATTATATTAGGTGTAAAATAGTTTCTGCTTTTTTTAATGTTTTAATCAGTTTTAATATTATAATGAACAAGTAAATATTCATACAATAGATATACAAATATGTTTTAATCTGTTTTATATGAAAAATAATAACACACCAGCGGGTCACATCAAGCAAGATCAGCTCTAGGGTAAAAAAAAATAGGCAAGGATTGTCAAAAATAGGGATCACACATTGAAATTTTTGTAGTTTTGAAGAGAACCAAAAAAGTAATAAGAGTATAATAAATAGCAAATTGGCTTGCATCTAAACAAATAAAAATTTCTAAAATTTATGTTTTAGTAATATTTGAAGAAAATTCAGTATTTGTATTTTTAATCTTTTGCGAGAAATAAAATGGTTTGATGATATTTTTATGTACTATTGAATAATGTACAATTCCAAATATATGTATTATTAGTAATCTATTATATAAATTATATATTTGATATAGAAAATGCAACCACTAAGAATTGAAAACACATGGACAAATAATATAATTATAATTAAATCTTTAATGAATACCTATGAGAATCAAGTGGTGTATTATGCTTCAATATAATAAGACAATGTTAAAATACATATTCTCAAAAATGACAAAAAAATTCAACAACCACGCAATCTCATGGTTACCCATCGAAAATTTAATCGCATGAGATTTATCAAAGATGTCTTTTATTAGCGGTGTCATTTTCAAACTTGAACAAATCATTGACAATACAAAATATATAACGAATAAAACATGTACCTCCTCGTTAAGATTGGACACCAACAGCACCGTAGCCATAGGCAAAGGCTGGGGCAAAGCCCTGAGAGATGGAGTGGCTCCACTGAGAGCACCTTGAGCCAAAGCCAAGGCTCCGAAGCCAGGAAGACCAGCAGCTACAGCAGCACCGGCATAAGGACCTCCAAGACCAAGGCCAAAAGAGGGAGCCAGGACCCCCGGACCGCCTGTAAGTTCGACGGTACACAGAATATTAACATCAGATCCGAACCGGTGGATTTTGGCATACTTTGATTAATAATTGTTAGAATTTGGAAGAGTACAAACACAAACCCGTGAGACGGTCTCTGGCAAGGGCCGGCCTGGCGGCCAGCAAAAGTGAAGGCAGTAGTTCACCACTCAACGGAAGATGGTCGCCGTCGCCGCTGGGCAATGTTGGATTGGTGTAATCGCGAGATTTGTCATTGTTGTACTTGACGTTTAACGACGACATTTTAGAGTAATCGATGCGCAAAGTGCAGCATCCGTTATAGATGTTTTGACCGTCGAGCGCCTGAAACAATAATTAAAAATAATTAATAATGAACATATCTAATACGAACATAAGCCATAGCAAACGCGGCGAATATCCTTTTGCTCTTATACGTACAACACCAATTTGTACGAGCTTGAAAAAAGCTCAGCGAACCGTCGAGCCAACGGCACCGTTTCGCACACTAAAAATATTTAGCATATAAACGAGTGAGCTTAATTAATTGGGGTTGCCGACGCGAAAGCCATCCAAGGGCGGCGGTACGTTATTACGAGCACGATAAAAGAAGTGACAGGTGCAGCCGACGGATAAAAGTTGCCCGCCTCCTATGTTTTTGCACTTTTATTTTTCGAACCGGCCGTTTATGTGTTTTCAGTGCCCGCGCCAGATAGAAAGGGGTATATTAACCCTTGTTTCCAAAACGGGCAAAGCGTGCGGTCCATTTCAACCCATAAATAGTACGTATGCGCATTTTGAATAAAATAAAATAAATAGACAAGTTTAATTTATTATTTTCGAGTCGGATCAATTCGAGTGAGTTCGATCTTCGCAAAAAAAGGGTATTACGCCGGAGGGAAAAATAGGACTTTGGGCGGCTGGAATTCGAAAAGTTTCCCAGCCTTAGTCATTAATGATATATTTTTCGCATGGCGCAAGTATACCGATGTAGAAGGAAAAGTCGGGGAAAAGCTGGGCGGGGGATGGGGTTGTAGGTTAACGTCGGGCACAGCCATGGAAAGTAACATTTTTCCACCGAGCGAAACTTTCGATCGGAAACAAACACGAAAGAAAAGCTTGGTTACGGCACCGCGCTCTCTCTCCTCCTCTGCTTCACTGTGAAACTTTGAATAAACTAAGCAGAGTAAATTTGGAGAGCATTTTTGTTCGGCGGAAAGTAAACAGAATGAGCGGAAGAAGCGGCCGGTGGAAAAAAAAGCGAATAATCCTATCGCTATTGAAGCGGGGCGGGTATAAATCTTATGTTCGAATAATCCAAACTCTGGCTTCAAAAATGCGATTCTTATATTCGAAAATATATCGAAACACGATTTTAGTTTATATGCATATATAAAATATTAATTTTCATATTATTATCATACGAAATTTATTGTCAACTAAGGAAAAGTTCTTTTTATATACTGTTGAAAGTTATAATATTTTTTTAAGTAATTGAACATTGATTTAATTCTTCGTCAAATGTACGCAATCTCTTGTAAGATATATAATAAAATTTCCATATTTTGGTTGAATTTTATGATCAATAGAAGTCAATACTTTCAATAAGATTATCTTGGAAGAAAAAAATACAACCGATTAAAATACATATTATATGTTCGCACTATAAAAAAATAAATAAAACGATACATTTAATAATCTAATTGCTTCACAGTAACCGTTTGGAAACCAATCGCTTCAAGCACATAAATATTCAATTTGTCAAATTGAACGACACAGCAGTCAATAGATGCGCGTCGGACACACTTCCTATACATCAAACGCTTCTGCGAATCCATCGAATCCGATAAAAAACCAGGAAAAGCATCCTCGAGAGTCCCCACTCAGTGAGCAAAAGTTGCGCTATATATTATACATAATGGAGCGAAGATACGCCGAAGTTGTCCGCTGCCACCTGAGCGCAAGTTTTTCAAAGCCGAGGGTCAAAAGGGAAAAGTAAAAGTCTTCTCGGCAATCAACTAATGAGTCTTTTAAGTAATTAAAATGATACAATTAGTATACGTAACGTCGTTAAGGGATGAGGGGCGGGGGAGCATCTCGAACCCCCCCCGATTCGCCTTCCGTGTTGCGGCTTTTGATTAATTATTAAACAGAAGTATCTTCCTTCGTAGGGTGTGTGTTTGTGTATGTGGGAGACGGCTCGGGAAACGGGGGTTGTTGTTTGTTTATCGGTTTTCCGAGTGATTTTTCGTTCGTGTTTTATTGGTATCGAAGTGGAGAAATGTTGGTGTTTATTGAGTTAATTGTGCGCTTGTGAGGGTGCGAGATTTGTAGAGGTTCAATTCAAAGGTTTCGATGAGATATCGACTGATTAAGCTTTGTGATTGACGTGAGAAACAAATATTTTTAATGTGTCATTCGGAAGATAATATCAAATTTTTATTTTCTTGTTTTGTATATTTATTTTTTTGAAATCCTTTCAGTTTATCAAAACCCATCGTCCCAAAATAACTCCTGAATACCCTGCATAATTTTAGAAAAATTTTGCGTTAATTTTTCCAATTTTTTTCCAAAAGAAACCTACATCAACTTCAAAAAATCACACACGATAAAGCTCAAATACCACAAAATTCCATACAAAAAAATTTAAACATCCATCCACATTCAACCGACATGAAAGATTCACAGTACACAAAACCGATCCTTTATTCAGAGCCCACTCAAGCAAAAGCGCGCGCCGCACTAAAAAAGCAACACTTCAAATTCGAACATCATAACCCGCGCAACCTTACGATCCTCGCGCACAATAAAAACGCTTTTTACGCCCATGCACGCGCGCGCCCAAAGCACGACCGGAAAATAATTCGGCCCTAAATAGTGGCCAGGGCCGGGCTCGGGGTTTTTAATCCGCCGCGACGAATCGAATGAAAACGCGGGCTTTACTGCTCGTCCCTCGCGGCCCGGGCAGGTGGGCGGGGTGGGCGGGTTCGTGGCACAGCCCTGAATAAATAATGAGTGCATTAGGGCGGAACGAGCCGCCCTGTAACGCGTACACACGCCGACCGCCCTTTTAAATATTCAGCGGTTACAGTGGCGCGCGCAAAAGCCAGCCCCTCCCCTCGGCGCGGCTCTGGCGTTGTAAGTTTCGTACGTCTATGGTGCGGTCGGATCGTGAAGTCGGCAAGTCTGCGAGAGTTTGAAATTGGGGCTGTTTAGTTGAGTTTTTTTTTTTTGTAAATTCGACGTCATGAAGACATTCACATCGCAAGCTTATAATAATGTGATTTTTTTTAATAATTATCGGAATTTAGGTCAGAAGAAAATAAGGTGCTAAAACAACGGACGGACACCAACGTATCGCTCGAAAGCCAACAGTTTGTGATTTAAAATAAGTATCGCAATCGCTCGATAGATGGACTAAATGTCAAGCTGATAGATCGTATTTGCGTATATATCTCAGTGGTTACGATACGTGATTACGAACTACGTGATTAAGGAAAATAAAGAAAACGTCAAATTTCTATTGAAGTGACAGATTTTATTTGCGTCCATCAGTAATGTATAACCTCAAATGTCAAAGTTGCGCGAAATAAGGTGTTTGTTTAGGTATCTTAGCACCATAAAAAATTTGTTTTGCATAACTATACATACAAACTTTAAGTATTTTTTAAACGTATTTTTTTTTTTTACTACTTTTGGTTATTTGTGACCGAAAAAAAATTGTGGATATAAATATAAAATCACCATCGTAGCGCATACATCGATTTTCAAGATAAATGATGTTATAATTTTTAACGTCATCTGTAAAAAGATTTTTAATTTCAAATTGAAAAAAAAAAATTCCCTGTAGTTTTTAGTTTGGTTATCCACATAGTTAAGTGTGTCGTCAGTATAATTTTGTTATGAATTCGTGAATTTTTTAACGCGTTTTATGTAAAAATCGTAAAATCTGCAACTTGAAAGAAATAAAAATATTTTTTTGAAAAATTCAGATAATAAAGATTCTACTGTAGTTGATTTATATCATAAAAACTGTCATCTATGTTTAAAAATAAATACATCTATCAAATACAAACAAAATAAATGAGACATCTTTTGAAATAAATTATGTACTTATTCGTTTCAGATCAGAATACATTTCAAAAACAAATACGAACTATCAACTATTCCCGATTATTATTACACATTATACTTATATTTCCAAATACCTTTCAGAGGAAAAACAAGCGAGTCATCGCCAAGCCTTTTCGATTTTCCTTCGCAAAAGATGCAATAAACTTTTGACGCGCGCCAAGACACAAAGACGCCTTCGCATGTATTGTTTTCTTTCAGGATTATGTTCGAGATGCGCGTGTGTGTTTCCCGGGCTAAAATATTGAATTTCAGCCTGAAGCGATCGGATATACAATGTTAAATTCACGTATCATACACATCTGTTGTGAGCTCGGGTCGAAATGTGCGAGATCGAATGACTGCATTGCTGGAAAGCGACACCAAGCAGTTTTAGTACTCCTTGAGTTTCACCCACGCGAATTTAATCAAATAATCTGATTTGTGTTCGATTGATGTTGTTTATTCAAGATTAGGGTTACAGGATAAAATTTGCAAAAAGACGAATCGTTAAATATCAATAAATTAATTTTTTGAACGTATTTTATAAAAAAAATTATGAACGAAGATATTTCAGGTTAAAATTGAGATGTTTTATTATGATCAAAAAGACGATATTTCATTCTTTCAAATATAATATGATATTTTTTTCACATATTAAAAGTAATCTTCTTTCGGTTTCAATGTGACGTATCCGATGTTTTCGGCTTCTTCAAACAAACCGACCAAAGAATCGACGAATTCTTCTGCGTTTGGTATAATTTGATCAGCTGGTAGTAAAAATCCATATTGACCTTTGTCTCTCAATTCGTACGCTAATGAAATATTCATTTCTAATTTTTCTTTGACCCAATCCACTGAACTTCCAGTTGCTGGATCTATAATTTATATTGAATATTAATTACATATATTTTGAAATTTCAATTTTCAAAGTTTCCGAAATCGATTTAAATCATGTAGATTTCGAGACATATTTCTATGTATATTACTTACAAAGTATTTCTGGAATGTTTCCGACAGCATATTCTGTACCATACCTCTTGGATAATGCTTCAGCGCATTTTGTGCCAATTTGCATCTGAAAAGGTGTGCAACGTTAGTACATATTAAAATTTGTAATTAAAATTTCAACCTACCATTTCATTATAATTATCTAAATGTTCCGTAGTATTACCGAAAGGTAATAAAAGCATTTGTCCATATGAGTGAAGTGATATATAAGCAACCATTTGATTCTTCAAAGATCGGAGGAGATTGGAAAACCAAGTCATTTCCCTCTCTGAAAATGGCCTGTGACCAGCGTAGTTATTCGAACAAGAATCGTTACTAGCACCTAGTTCTAAAATACATAAATTTTTGTAATGAAAGTCATAAAAAATATTTATAATAAAAATATTTACCCATCCAATGGATATTCCAGTTTCGATTTGGATCTGCTCCTATACAAGGAAGAGTGTCGTTCACAGTTCTAGTTTTCCGCCACATACGATCCTAAAACGAATACAAATGGAGCGATTCAAATTATTTTTAGTTTTTAATTCAAATGGGAAATTCTTTTACCGTCTCATGAGTGTATACGTATCCATCAGGATTTACGGAAGGATAAAGTTGCCATTCGAAACTTTCTGCGATTCTTTTAAAAGCAGGATCAGTAGTTGTCAACAGTTCGTTAATTAAATAAGTTACAGTGGCTGGAGATATCCATTCATTTGCATGTATGCCTCCTTCTATGACTATTAATGGTTTGTTTAATCCAGGTGATAAATCTACCAAAAATCCTATTATATTTCGTGATTCGGCAGAAATTCCTGCTATGATTACATTTGTTTTTCCTGGATATAATGTTCTTAAATAGTATAACCAATCGTTTATATCATCTAACGGATAATATTTATCCCATGACATGGTGACGTTCTTGTTCAATTTTCCAACAACTTCAGAGTCAATTCGACTGAAATCAAAAATTATTTATAAATCTATTAAAATCTTCAATATAAATAAATATTTAATCTACTTTTGAACGTCGTCAATGAGTATTTTGGGAGTCATTCCGTTTGTATTCAGTAAATTTTCAAATGTATCTTGAAGTTTTGGTTTAACTAATATATCTACTGGTTTAATAACATTTCTTGCATCAGTCCAAAAATAATAATCATTATTGTTTTCTAGATCAATCAGAATGTTTCTTTGATTATTGTTTTCAGGTATGATTCGATACACTTTATATCCATCATATCTGATTCTTTCATTAGCATAAACACTTGATAAAATGAAGAATAAATATAATATATTTTTCTAAAAATATAAACATAAATTCTGTTATGAAACTTTGTCAATATTTAACAATTTATTATTGTATTATACATACCATTGTGAAATAAAAACTCTTCAGATATAAAGTCACGTTCTACTTTGTTGAAAATTGAGTGTCGACTGATAAAATATTATTATTGAAAGTGTTATATAAGATATATTTCATTATCTTACTAAATTCGATAAAAAATAAAGATAAATGATATTTATTTAATTAACAGTTCATGATCTTTATTAAAATTGATTAATCGATAGCTAAACCATTAATAATGATGATTTTATCATATTTTATTATTTGATCTTGTACTATTCTATAATACGAAACATGTACATTTAGATTATATTTCATTAAGTAAACATTCTTTCTCATTTTATTTCTAGTATCCAATAATTAGAAGTGAATGAAAAATAAATGTTTTGAATCAAAATATCGTTTAAACTAATAATTTTCAATTTGATCAGTTTTGAAATAAAAATAGCAGTTAACCGTTTAGGCGCAGCGTGCGAATTTTCGCGCATCGCTCAGAGCGCCGACTCTTCTTTGCATTATCACTCGCGAAATTTTCAACTGTCGAATTTTAAGAGTTGGATTATCTTAACGGCCTCGTTAAACGCCATACGTTACGGTCGGGACTCGTAATTATCGCGACGCGTAAAATTCGAATTTACGACGTCGGGCAGGTGTCGCAAAACGCGGGCACAGGTGCCCATTCGGCACGCAAATCACATACTGCAAATCTGTGCGCGACGATAAAAATATTTTATTGCGGCGGACACTTATTCGTGGATGGAGTTCGGTTCGGATATGTGTCTGCTTTTTATATTTATGCAAAAAATTGAAAAATTCATATGGAAAATTGAAGGAAATTCGTGTGTACTTTCGAGTTTTTGACTGTTATTGAGAATCGTTTTGAGCAGGTCATAAAAGTTTTGTTCTTCGTAGTCGTTTTCGAAATAGAAAAATGGCTTTCGTTTAAGTCTTTACTATAGTTTTTATACTCCAAGCTCTGTCTTTTACAATTCAAATTTACCTTTTTCAAATAAAATTTAGCCTTTACAAACCAAATTCAATCATTTTCAAATAAAATTCAGCCTTTTATAATTCAAATTCAAACATTGGAAATATATCATTTTTTTATTTTTACACTTTTGTAGATTATGTGTATTATTTAGGACAACATAATGTAAAAAAGTTTTTTTTTCATTTTTTTATCTGGAAATTTATGAAAATCACCAACTGAAATTATCAAAGTCAAATTGAAGAATTAATTGTATTTTATTAATAACGGTAATAATACAGTTTTTAGATTTAAATTTCAACGTTTTACACTTATAATTTAACTATGGAGAAGTATTATTTAGACCGTTGTCATAATAATCAATGACGTTCATTATGATTTCGTGTTTTTAAAATTTGAAGTGTAAACGCTGTAATACAATTTCAATGGTTGAATTTAATTTACATAAGGTTTAATTTTACTTAAAAAGAGTTGAATATAGTTTGAAAAGGCCCAATTTTGAGTGTAAAATCTGAACGTACCGAATGTTTATCTTATGTTTTTTTTTGAAATCATAAAAGAATTATAAAATTAAGAAAATAATTTGGCGACAGTTGGATTCGATTTGTAAAAGGTGATTTGATGTTAAGATAGCATTTGATTTGAAAAAGATCGAATTTGATTTATCTATCTATATACTTATAAAACCGAAAGTTTGTCGTAGTCGATTTTTTGGAAATTAAACTTTGTCCTTTATAGAA
>JAOXNN020000016.1:281333-317778 GCA_028571205.2 Hydropsyche betteni
TTGAAGTGACAGATTTTATTTGCGTCCATCAGTAATGTATAACCTCAAATGTCAAAGTTGCGCGAAATAAGGTGTTTATGATGTGTTGATGTACACGTGATAATCTCATTGATGACAGATCGTAACTCGCGTGTAAAATATACAAATGTTATACAGAATGGACGCAATCCCTTCGAGACCATTCTTAACGACATATCTATAAGGTAAATAGAACAAATTAAAAAAGTGATTCCAATGTCAAATAGATGACATTTGACGTTTCTTTAATTTTCCTTTTTCCTTAATTTTCCATAATCACGTATCGTAACCACTGAGATTTATACGCGAATACGATCTGTCAGCTTGACATTTAGTCCATCTATCGAGTGGTTGCGGTAATTATTTTAAATCACAAACTGCTGGTTTTTGAGCGATACGATGGCGTCCGTTCGTTGTCTTAGCACCGAAAATAATTTTTGAATAAAAATAATCATCCTTAAATGAATTTTTTTAACGGCAATAGCATGTGATTATATTCATTGATTGACTGCACCAATGATCAAGCTAGTAGGTTCCAAATGGATTTATTTGAAAATATTCCGCAAAAGATGGTTTTAATGTTTAATTGCTGGCTAATTTATTTTTAAATACGATATCATGAATGTACTTGTATCCTAAACATATAAAAAAGATTTTTTTTGATAATTATCACTTTTTAAGTCAAATAGCATGTGATTACATTCATTAATTGAATGCACCTAAAATCAAGTTTGTTAATAAGTATGTTTCAAATGGATTGATTTGAAAATATTTCGCAAAGAATGATTTAAATATTCAATTACTTGCTAATTTCTTGATTGAAAAATGTTAGAAATTTTGATCATATCTGAAAAACCTCATTTTAAAACTGGACATTAAATAAATAAATTTTCTATTAGGGCAGCTTTATCAAAATTATATAAACTTGTTTCTTTTTTCCAGAATTATTTTAAAATTAATTCAATTACCATAATGCATTATATAATGCAGATTTTGAGAACAAAAGCTCACAACGTATTACCATAGCAAAAGTAAGGGACGGACATAACGAGATTTAACATTAGAATGCTTCTATGCTTCTATGTTAGTGGTCATTAAGCGCACATTAAAACAGCAATAACAGTGAAATAGAATCATATTTGTCACATATAAGCGTACGTACATCCGAATTGTACAAATTGTACAAAGAAAGCCTCCGAACACAATGCAGAACGATACTTTTACGATTTGATCTAGACGTCATTCGATTATATCAAGAGGGCGTAAAATGATATTTTATTAGGAGATTGAACATAACGGGGCTAATTCGCCCGGCGAAACTCCGTCTGTATATCAAAAGTAATCATGAAATTTCAGCAGCAATCATGAAAACGAGCGAAATAAAAACGTGGAGCGTAAAGAGAGAACAAACAAAGCAGCATAAAAATTAATTATGTGCAAATTTCGCATAAAAACGATAACTACGAACAAAATTTTGTTTTATTCACAAACATAAGGAAATTCAATACCGAGAAGATTAATTTGAGACAATTCTTAGAAATTAGTACGCAAATTATCATTTTCAATAAAATTTTCGTATTCAATTAACTTGAAAATTAATTTTCTATATATTCTACGGATTAAATTGATATTGTTTTAAGAAATTATCTTTTTACGCATTATATAAAATATGTCTACCATTTATTTTATAACGTACAAATCCAAGAAAGCTTCAATGCATTAATACATTATTAAATAAAAGAACATGTTCGAGCCTTTTCGAAAAACATCATCGAGCACATAATGCCGCGCTAATACTCTTACACAGGGAGGCGCTCGCGGAAAACTTTCATCTGAAAAACAAGCTTCGAAAATATTCCCTTTATACAACAAACTACACATAACACACACACAAACGAACATTTAAGTACACGTAAAACGTCTGCCAAGGGTCAACTCCCCTTAAGCTCCTCGCAAAAGTTACTTTGAGATCAAAGATTATCTGCGTCGGTAAATACCGCTAAATACGGAATTCACGAAGAACACTCGTGTTTGTGTGTACGTTAAGACGAAATATGGCGTGTTGCATTTTTCGTGGAAATATTTCGAAAAAAATATAAAAAGTGGACGGTTGATTCATTTATGTGGGGGACGTTTAAACGGGGCCCCGGAAAAGCTGGCTAAAAGAAGTGTTAAAACGGCGTGAATATTTGATAAACAACCAAAGTGGATGATGGGCGTAAAATTAGGGAAAAGTCCGAAACGTTCGGACGAGCTTTTTTTACCAAGCCTTGCGTCAAATGCTTTTGAACAAAATTCGTTGCTTTCAGAAGTTTCTTTTATAACATCGATATAAAAAAGACGAATTATTTCATCCTAAATTAAAAATTTATTTTCAAACACAATTATTTACTCAAAACGAATCGATTGCACCTCAAAATCTTCACGAAACGATCAAACACAATCTCAACCCCCAAACGACCCTCGTACAGAATATCAACCCCGCTCCACCTATTTATGCCTTTTTTTAATAAAACATGTCACCGCCGCTATATTGTGTCGCCTTTTTACTGCTAATAGCGATGTTGTAATGACCCATTCAAGTTGTTACCGCCATTATGTAAATTCACCCTCCCTATCCCCCCCCTTCACCCTAGATCCGACTTTTGGGTTTCACCTGCGCGGTTATATTGCCGCTCGCTGATAAATTTTTAAATACCGATTCAGCAACCGGTATTAATTTTTAAGTTTACGGCTGCTTATAATACGAAATAATAAAAAAGTGAAGGGGGGGGCGAGGGCATCTTCCGAAATTATCTCGCCGGGGTTGTTTTATATACCGGGAGGGCCTCTTTTTAATACGTCGCCGTAATATATATATTTTTTTTGCATTTTGTGTCGTTCAGTTGTTTAATCGCGAATGATAAATCTGGCGCCCGTTTTTAACGATTGGCTCTCGAAAATTAAGTTTTTTTACGAGCTTAATTACGTTCGAAGTGCGATTTTTTACGATGTTATGGCGCGTTTGAATCCTAAAATGAAACACCTATTTAGATTAAATTCACTTTGGGATTTATACTTCTAAAAAGAAAGAAATGCAGAATGGATCGAAAATGAAACGTAACACTACCGATCAAATATATGTATTTGACCGCCCTTATTTTTTCAATATCATATTCTGAACAAATTTATCACTCAAAATAACTTTTAAATCATAGTTAATACCATTTCAAATATATTTATATACAAGCAAAGGAGATCAAAGATGGCAAAAAATATTTTTACGATTTTTTCTAACAAGAATGTTTTAGAATTATAGAAAAAATCCATCTTTTGCTTTCATGCGATATTTTTCGTTTCAGCTAATCGAATTCTGTCATTTTTTTATTATTTAATATTAATGAAATAATTTAAAAAAGCATTGGATATTTACTTTGCTTTAAGTTTTCATAAAAAACGGCGTTTGAGTTTTACGCTTTTATATAATGTCTTTATCTATGATTTTTTTAATGTTTTTTTTCTTTCTTTTAAATATATCATATTATATTATACTACATATGTATATAATGATTATTTGAGTATTTGAGTGTGTATGTAAAGATTAATTTATAAAGATTTTGTGAATATTGATGTATTTTATGATAGTTTATGTAGTATTAATAAAGTTAAAACGTAACTTTCAGTGCACGAAACAGTTCAACAGGAAATTTTTATAGAATTTCGATGAAATTCTATATTGAATCATCCTCTTAAAAGAGTATCGACTTCTACAAAGACAATAAAGTCAGAGAATACGACCACACAACGATAATTATATTCGAAAATTAATTTCGGCTCGCTGACCATGGAAAATCGTCTCGCTGCGAAAACGAACAAGTGTAATTAATGTAACGAGCCGGCACGCGCGTTTAAACGAAAACCGCGCGTTCTCAAAGCGCCCGACGAATTCGTCGTTAATAAGGCTTCTCGGCGGGATTACCAGTAATGAGCTTAGTCTATTAGCAGAGGTGGCTCTTGGATGGAACCACCGAGGCCATTTTACAACGTGGAATTTCGTCGAATTCCACACGACGGTGCCTCGAGCGCCGCAAGAAATGCGGACTTAGCGCGACGTTCGGCTCGCTAATCGCCAAAGTGACGTCTTAAACGAAACGGGAAATTGTCTCTATTTTGGTATTTTATTCCGACTGAGTTAATTGAAACGATGATTAAAGCCGATTGATGTAATTCGGCGAGGGACGATCGGAAAAATTATATCGAAAGATTTGCGCAAATGGATGAATATTATATAATAGCATCGAATTATTTTTTTATAATGATAAGGACTTAATATTAATGAATGGATCATTTTTTTTATAATCGAAGTTAAATAATGATAAAATTATAATTGTGTATCATATATCTAGTACTGAAGTAGTTCACCAGTTACGGATCATATACTCGTAGTTGATCATTTCTCAGAAAAATGTAAATAGCAAGGTGTTGAAAGGTGCTAATCTTCTAAAAAGGATGCTATAGATAAACTGTAATATCTGCTAATCCAAAATCGAAAACTTTTTATTAAAATTCAATTGTTTAATGAAACAGTGGACGATTGATTGCGGAACTGTTATTTTCTTAAAATTTTTGCTAAAAAATGGTTTTAGTTCACGTTGCGGAACTCCTATATTTTTAACTTTTTACGGTTGAATTTTCTCTAAATAAACTTCGTAAACTTTTATATTAAATAAGTTGAATGTTTTTGTAACCTCAATATTACAAAATGTGACAAACCGCTTGGTCAAGTATTAAATCATGATTGTTAAAAAATGATTTTAAAAATCAATATTTTTTAGAGATATTTTCCACGTATATTTTCCATGTGTAGTAAAATAAATTATATTTAACGACGTTCAATATACAGATATATTACTTTTAAATATAATTCAAAAACACGCAACGTAACGAAAACTCGCGATGCAAAACACGGCACATCATCCGCCGCAGACTAAACATTCATAAAAAAAAAAAAAATTAACAACAAACATACCTCATTATAAACACACAAAACATCAAATCCTAATAATAATAGCAACAACAACAACAACATAATACGGCCCGTACAGTGTTCGAGTCAGCCGCGTTTAACAAGCAGCCCGCGGCGTACAACCTTCCGCTGCCTTTCATCTGACAACCACGTAATTATGCGTTACAACCGAAACGAGTCAACAACAATAACAGCAACAATGACGTATAATTGTAATTTCCACTTTCCACTTAGTTGGCGGGCGCGTCTCATTAGCGGCCTATCGTCCCCGCGATTAATCCGATTCGATTACTCGCACGCGGCGTAGAAGATCGTTTCGTGTGTTTGCGAATCGGAGATCTCGTTATTAGCTAATTATGGCAATCGCCCCTGGAAGTGTGGGGGTGGTGAATGCGTTGAAAGTTCGCGGGAGTCGAACTTATTTGAGGTTTGAGGGGTTAGTTTGC
Source organism: Hydropsyche betteni (assembly GCA_028571205.2). Lineage (NCBI taxonomy): Eukaryota > Metazoa > Arthropoda > Insecta > Trichoptera > Hydropsychidae > Hydropsyche > Hydropsyche betteni. The sequence goes on from JAOXNN020000016.1 coordinate 286,803, forward strand.
GCCGAACTGCTCCGTTCAGCAGAATGTTTGGAGCGTTCTGTGGTTCGATGAAAATGATGGTCGACATCATGCATACATGATACGTATGTATAATACGAATTCAAGTGCAGGATTCGGTTTTCTCAAGATCATTGTAAATTTGAGGATTTATCTTTATTATGTATATAGTATATAGGCCCGATGTTAATAATATCGGCTGTGAACTGATAACCATACTATTACGTAATAAAATAAAAATTAAATATATCTATGCAATAATATTTTATAACCGTGCGAAATGTCTTCAGAATAAAAGATTATAGGATAAGATTATAGCCGTTATTATAATGACCATAAAGGTTAAATTTGGAGCTCAAGAATGATGTAAATAGCAATGGTAGCCGTTATTTTAATGGGCATACAGGCTAAATTGGAATAGCGAAGCCAGTAGTAACATCGGTTGCCCGTTGCCCGTACTTGATTTGAATATTTAATATTTAATTAATAAAATCAAAATAGTTCATTTGTTATTGTCAAAAGACGTCATATAGGCAAAGCCAGTAGTCACACACACATAAATATCAGTATTTTCTTTTATTGTTTGTACAAATCAAAAAGTAACGAAGAAAAGATAATTTTTGAAAGAAATTGATCACAAAAAACTATTTTATGTTGAATGGAATAATTATATACAAATTTTTCTATGATTGATGGAAAACGATTATCATTATATAAAATTTACATATATAAAAATGAAGTACAGGATATGTTTTCCATAAAATCATCGGAAATTAATTTTTTTTTTAGTTTATATATGCGTATGTCCATTTCACAATGAAAATATAAAACTCGAGTACTAAAAATTATACCCAATAAAAAGGCAAATGATTATATCAATTAAAATTGAAAAATAATAAAAATAAATTGAACAAAATTATATTCAAACGATTTAAAGCACATTCCACCCATATGCGTTCATTTGGTAAACACACACGACCCCCATTAGCACATTCACAATAACACACTCGAACGTTCAAACGCACGAATTAGACACGAAAGTGCTTCAGCGGCGCGAAAAGCTTACAATACAAATAAATATGGCAAAAAATACAAAGAATAAAAAAAAAACGGGATGAAATCGCTGAAAGACGTGTCTCGTTCGCGTGTTTCGAGTGCCAGAGATACGGATCGTTCCGCGCATTCGACTACGGCTAGGCACACCTCATTAGACGTGTCTTGTTTTCAGCTGAAAAATATAAATATACACTGTGTACAGTGCACACACACACATATATATGTGTCGAACGTATATATATATCGGTGTGTATGTACCGGGAACGCTTCAGCTCGTTGTCGCACAAAGGTGCAATTACACGAGACGGAGAGCGGGCGCATTCATACGCGAAAGCCGCTGAAAAAAAATTGTATATTATACATGCAAAACACGAACCGACGACGTTGCAAATGCGCATGAAATCATTTTCGTACGGCTGAAAAAATTCGCGATTCGGGATTGACCGTTTTTTCAATGCGGGGAGTTTCTGGAAGACTCAAACGCTTCCGCGGTGCATAAACGGGGGTTTGTCTTATTGTTATTGGTTTTACATGAAATTTTAATATTTACTGTCGTGATTTGTAAGATTTCGTTTTAGATTGTATCGTTTATAATAGTTTAAAATTTATATTAATTATTTTTAATCGTATGTAATATAATATTCCGGTTTTCCAACACCTAGCGTTGAAGACAAAAGCGTCACATAGACAAAATAATATTAAATAACTGTTACAGTTTTAATACATAAAATTCAACGTCATAAATTTCAAATTCAACTGTAAGAAAGTTTTATTAAGAAAATTGATACAGTAATTAGTGAAATTCATGACTATGAATTCTCGTCGATAAAGTTAATTGTTACATAAACAAAATAAAATTAAATAAACTATACAATTTTTACATTCAAATTAAAAATTTTACATTTGAAATTCATTATTTTACATTTCGAATTCGACCATGGGAAAGTATCAAAAAATTGAAAGTATCATTGAAATTTACTACTTTGAATTATTGTTGATATAAAAAACTGTATATAAATCAAAATTCAATAAAATAGTACTGAGCACTACTAAAAATTAAAACGACTCGAATTTCAAACATGCAAAGTAACAAAATATGAAAATTACCATTTCGCACACATAGAGTGCCTCCGAATAAGCAACCGACTCGGAAAAACTAAAAAAAAAAAAACGAAAAAGGCAAAGTCAACCCCTCTCACCTTGCACACGACCTGGCTTTTTCTTCCAAAAAGGAGAAAACTCGCAAAGGTGGCTCGCAACGAAGGAGACCAGCACAATGAGGCTCCTCCTGGCCAACGAGCATTCAAAAGAAATATCTTATCTCGCATGACGGTGCATTAATGTAATTAATGGACGTAGCGGAAGTTCCCATGAACACCCATCGTCGGATATTATTTAAAGGATTTCTTTTCACGGGTCGACATCTGGAGGCGTTGCAGCGCCGCCATCTTTCAACATCGTCCTGTTCCCGTAAACATTGGGCGCGTGTACGTGTACAAATATTACACGTGGAATAAAATGTTGTGTATTGTGTACGAGACGGGGAGCACGGTCGTGGAAAAGGAGTTCGTTTACATGGCGGATGTAAATATGGGCGCGTGTTAAGAAAACCGAGACGTGTTGGTGCGGAGCAAATGTAACCGATCTCTTTTCGGGAAGTTTCCTCTGATTTTTTTAGAATTTTTATAAAAAAATGCATGAGTGCGAAAAGTTATTTGATATAGATTATTTGAATTCAAAAGTGATCGATGAAAATAAAAAAAAAATGAAAATTTGATTCAAATGATACTGATTTGGAAAAAATTGAACCATAGAATCCCTTAACAAAACACAAACTTAACGCCTTAAATAATATATAAAAGAACATAATAATCTTGAGGATTACGCGAACGTACCGTCAAAAAACACAGGCCGCATTAAAAACATAAAACCTTTAAAGATCCTCCCCATCTGAAGCCTTTTTCAGATGCAAAACGTTAATTAATTTGAACCGAGCTGCCGTACCCTATATTATACACCTCTCGCGTCGTCCTCCCTTTCGTCAGCGTCTTTGTTTATTGCCCTTTTTTTGCCCCCGTCGTGTTATTTTATTATTTTTACGGCGAGTTTTATTCCGTCGGCGGGTCCGCCTTTTCAGCTGCAAAATTAAACAGCGAACAAAAGGTCTTAAGCGCTGTGTAATAGATAAAATAACTCGGCGCCAACGACAAAGGCGGATTATATTATCGGGGATATTCATAATCTGCAAGTGGTACTAGGCGAGCCGACCCATCCCATCGGTGACCCCCCCGCGCCATATAATCTAATACATAGACGTCCTTTGCCGAGGCAATGAAATGAAGCCAAAGGAATTTCCAATGTATACCTTGTGTGCATATAATTAAACGTCAAGTGATACGATGTACATGTAAAAATTCCATATAATGCCAGCAAACATTGGGCGAATTTATATAGAAAGCTTTGTAAGGTATCTCGCGATTGAAATTTCATTCAAGAAACGTAACATAAGTTGATATGACTCCAGTACAAATGAACATTTTGAAATAATATACTCACAGATTTCGCTGTCTGCGCCGAAATAGTGTCTGGGTACTGGATCAAAGCTTGATACGAACCTGGAAAAAAAAAATACAATTTAAATCAATAATACAAAGACGTAAATATTGAAATAGGCTCGAGTCAACTCAATATTCGGTTTAAGACTGTTGACGATTCGCGTATCGGCAAATAAGCGGGTTAATTGGCGCTCAAACAGATTTGAGTCAAATTTGAGTTTCGTCGCGAACGGTAATCGAATATCGGCAAATGTTTACTATCCGCTATTTATTTACCCGAGTTTGTTTATGCGTACGAATTCAATATAATATTATATATGTATATTCGATATCTCGTGTACAAACAAGGCGGCAGGTGAAGAAAGCTTATACAGTGACATATACACAGGTGTATCAAATAATGTAGAGGGTGTTTGGAAGGTTCCGTTTCGGGGTTGATTTTATCTTTATTTTAAAAATTTATATTGAGTTACTACAATCAGAAAACTTATGAGAATAGTCATTATATTCAATTTAAAAGTTTTTCTGGTAAAAATCAGAAATTTAGAAAAGAAAATTGAAAAAGTAAAATGTTTCTCGAAAAGTTTGAAAATTTAATAATATCCCTTATCAAATGTATCCGGATGAATAATATACAATCATGCTACATATACAATAACTAAACTTTAATGATTTTTGAAATTCACAAAAGTTAGACCGTTAAATAGAATAAATATAAATGTATAGAGAAAACATTGATGAATCAGAATATGAATATAAATATTTTCGAATACAAAATATACATGAAATGACTAATGAAACGAACGAAAAGGAGACAGAAGACATAAAGTTTATCAAATATTTAAAATTTAAAATAAAATCCATACGTATAGTATTCAGTATCACGAAATTGACCGGGTTTCCTCTACAGGGAGGCACCCCGAAAATACGAGAGCCGCTCACTGTAAACAAGACACGTAATTATGGCATAGCACAAACAAACCGAGATGCGAATTCGACTCTAGTTCGAATCATAAATCTTATTTCGAGTTGTGTTTTAAGTCTTGTAGAATTCAAGTTTCGGCCCGTTTCCACAAAGCGGAGAAAAGCGTTTTGGGAACACGATTGCATGTTTGATGCAATCAACACGATTTGAATTAAAATTTTGGCAGTATTCGAAATCGCGAATAGTTTGATCTCGATAATAATGGTGGTAATCGAAGTGAAATATCATGTGGTGAAGTCAGTATAAGAATATGACCGTGTAGTTGGCCAGAGACCATTTGGCAAGCGATGTTTTCAATATCAAACCCCTCGAGAATTTCCCTCCTATTATATTACATAGAAAAACACTTAAACTTCTAATAATACCAGAAAGATTTTGGTCATTACATAAATTACATATTACGATGACGATCGATATTAAAGCGAATACAATATATAAAACTCGGAAGACTATAAAAAATATAAAATCAATCAAACATAAAAGAACTTAAGAATTTTTGCGATTCCGTATATTATATTGAAAAAGCTCAGTTGTAGTGCCACCGCCTTCGTTTGAACAGAATCGTAAAACGTTCTTATTGCTCGTCCGGGGATTAACCCGGAGTGCATTTCTCGTATATTCACTACGATTGAATTAAATCGGAATAAATAAATATACTCGCTTTCAATTCAGCTCAGTTTTATTGCAAAGAGATATAGAAGTGCACTATGAAAGATTTTCATAACCCACTCTAGTGTCGATAATGAGCGCAAAAAAATAGTGCGAACTCTTTGAGGAAAGCGTTTCTGTCCAGTAATGGAAATTGAGTGAGCTCTTTCGCATTCAGATTTGTATAATATTAAATGTTTTATAGAGAGAATGTTTAGAATAAATATCTTTGAAAAGATAAAGATCAGTTATATTTTTATATCATCATGTATAGTAATATTATATGAAACATCCAATTAGGCATTTCAATTTTTTTCAGTGATTTTAATTTCTCAAAAATTCTCAATAAATTTTGATATATTATATGATAATAAAATTCATATGACATTTTTTACTAATCAAATAGTCAAAGTATTTAGGAACATTTTTTGAAACCCATCGACTATTTTTCTCTTTTTAAAAATTGAAATAAGAAAAATTGACAGATTTTTATATTTTAAACTAAATAATGTCCGTTTTTTTAAATATTATAAATCAATGATTTTTACCCACTTGAACAATAAAAAAAATTATGTTGCGAAACATCTTAAAGAAAATTAAAATCAAAGTATGCATTTTATGTTATCGAATCTAATGCAACAATATAAAAAATCTGTGAATGATAATTTGTATAAATTTAATGTTTAATCATGAAAAATTCACAAGAAATGAGAATTCTTGATTTTGGCACTTTCCAAGAGAAAAAACACTACGTCCAACGAAGGAAAATTGAGGTCTTTTCGGCTTTCGTTGAAAACTTGAACATTACCTTATCGTCATATGGTTATACTTTTATGTATTATATTATGATTACGATACAATTTTATATATTACATTAAAATTATCCGATACAAAAATGTTCGATTATTGAAAACGCCAATAAACACACCGTAGGAATTAATCCGCACAGTCCGGCGATAATAACGAAAGCCTTAAACGGACAAGCCCGCCATACATCAAAATAATCTCGGCCACGTCCGCGGACCGAATCCGAACAACGCCTAATGAAATACTACAATAAACAATGGAGATAAACGCGCACCGACCGAAACCCCCATCATCGCTTATACACCGCTTACACGTCTTATACATAATACAATACAAGTAAAAACGGCCCGCTCGTCGGGAAACACCATTAACCTTTTCGGCGGGGGACGGGCGCCCCGACAAAGCCCACCCTTTGGCCGAATGAAATATGCATTTCGAAAAATTATATGCCGAGCGAAGCCTTCCGCCCGCGCGCAACCTCAACTCCGGCAAATCTCTGAATATTCAAAATCTTTGTATATCTTAAGCCGGGATTAATATTCTTCGCCGTAATCCCGCGCGGCGTACTTTTCGGTCTCGCCGAGTTCGAATCCCGCAACGGTTCCGTCTCCCTTCGTACGGATAGAAGCCTATCTATCCGTCTTGTGATTTCGTATATCTATTATAGTATGGCGAGTGCGAAACATCGAGTCTTTAATGTTGAGTGTATTGCTTTGCTTCTTTTAATCTGTGCGCGGGGAGCAACTTCGTCTCTTTGGCCCCCCGACGAAAATTTCGTTTTCATAATTGAATTATTGCTATTCATTATTTGCGCTGTATGCGAACGAGTTTGAAGGCAAATATTTGAATTTGTTCGGATCGTTAATGTTTTATGTGAGAAATTATTTCACTAAGTTTGAGACTATGAGTGTTTCTAACCACAAACACTCACCATTCATCTCTACTTTAACCCATTACCTCCCACTGTACTCACATGAGTACACGACAAAAAAAAACAAGTTGACAATAATGACAGTTATCATTTCATTCCCGCCATATTGACTGTTTCCGTAGATTACTAATACCATCTATTGTTGATATGAGTAACTATAATACTTCCAGGATAATCATTATAGGAAAACATGAAATCACGCCTTTAACAAGTGTACCCATGTGAGTACAGCGGGAGGTAATGGGTTAAACAAAAGCATCCAACTCCAATCGAATACAAAATATCCAATAAATAATCAAGAAATCAAAAAAAATCCACATCCAAAATATAAATATTCGAAACACACATTGCGAAATCAAAAAAAGTGATTTGTTTTTCCACCGGCAAAGACGCAGGAGAACGTATTGCTTGCGGCCCGCGGCGATTTATTTTCCATTCAGGTGCAATAATTTACTCGCTTCCGTGTCTAAACGAAAATAATCCTGAATCTACGTACGAGTAAAGCCAACGTTCGCGTGCCGAAAAAGAAATAGGCTTCGGGTGGAAAGTCGACGAATTTATTCCCGCCGGTTCGTTTGAAGGGCGGCGGCGAAATATTGCCTCGTTACGGCGGCCCTAAGTCGCCAAATTAGATTAAGGCTGTATACGGAAAAGGTATCGGGTGTGGTGTCGTGGAGGCACTTTGCAAAATAAAACTAAACACTTTCGTTTTCCGGTGCGAGAGTGGAGTGCGAAAGGAAATTGAGTTCGGATCGATCCGAATCATTTTAAGGTTTGCTGATTTTATTCAAATACTAGAGTCTATAGTTTTAAGTGAGAGGTGAAGAATATTAAAAGACTTATAATACTGCTTCGTTGGAAGTATAATAAAAGTAAACATTAAATCAAATATTTTCATAAAAACAACGACCTATGAAAGAAAATTTTCATGGACGAACGACGCCGAAGAATAGGTTCGTAGGTGGGAAATTCTTGTGCGAAGATTTGCGAAAGCTCTCCGGGCTGCCGTCTTCGAAATGGAGAAGTTGCGAAAGCCCCTTCGGCCCCGAATATGCCAAACTTTGGCAACAAATATCGCTGAGGGGACGGAAGCCGTGGCCCAGACGGGGCAAAGTTAATTTATAGCATTCAATTAAATATATCAAATTGTTGTAGTAACGTTTCATATCGTCTCCGATTGCCGAAACTATTCGCCAACTCGAATGAGCGCGCGAGCTTAACCACCCATTAGTTGATACCGCCACGAAAAATACATTTAATCAACGGTTATGTGTTAAAATTAATAATAGAAGTCGGTTGCAATGATAAATAATCTAAATATTATTTGAGAAAGTTATAATTTTGTTATTCAATAAAATATTCTTCGGAAGAATGAAATTTTATTTTGAAAATGGAATCGTATATAAATAAAATTGAATGATATACTATGATAAATTATGATTTGATTAAATATTGATATGCTATTAGAAAATTCAATTTTAAGACGATCAGAAACCATTGAATATTGATTAAATTTGGGTCACTGCACGTTTAAAGCGGACGCCTAAGAACTTCCTCGTCCCACTACATATCGCATAGCGCAAACTAAATCAAGACTTTGCTGTACCTTATTACACATCAAACCTATTTTTATCACATAAGGAAACCTCCCCGTATATAAATATGAGCTCTCCCTGCACTCGTGTCGCCTTAAAATTCAAATACGATTATTTTCCAGACGACGGACTAACAAACACGGCGTACATGCAGCTGGCAACTAACGGCGAAGTTTCCGTTCTGGCGGTGTGTTTCAGCGCTAAATTTAGTCTACAGGACAGGTCGTAAGTAGCACACCCTTGCTTCCTAATACTCGTTTCTAATTTACTGTCGGCAGGGCCTCGACACTAGTCGGTTATGAGCAAACTATGCGTGCGAACCGCTTCCTTCCTTCCTTCCTACGAGACCGTACGGAGACACTCCGTCGCCTCGTTATCGGTTCACCAATTCAATCATTATACTATAAATATCGGTTTATTAAAATAGAAATCATTTATTTGGACGTTTATATATAATCAACTCAATAAATAGAAGAATTCAAAGAAATATTCATTAGAGTGATTTGATTAATATAATAGATATTTATTAAATTTTAATTATATAAATGAAAACAATGGATAGTAACTATATATAGAAAAAAAAAAAAACGAAACAGATAAATAAAGAAAGTTTTCAGTATTTTCCTGAAGTGTCCACTAAGCGATAAGAACTAGTGCGTCCTCGAGGGCGGTCAAAGTTGCGATGGGCCAACTACCGACTCACGCTTTTCCGAGCGTCTGTGTACATTTCCCGGGATTTCCCGGCAGAATCTAGTGGGACGAGAGGAGTTCCGTAGCGGAAGCCCGCGACGACGGTTCAACTTTAACCGGAAGCGATCGGCACACGTCGGGTTAACCGCCGCAAGCTGCTAACTTCCTGCGGAGATTACCTGCAAAAGTTGTCAACTTTCTGCACGTTATAAACTCCGGTGCGAATCGAAGCCGTCCAGGTTTTACCCCAGTTCCGAAATTTAAATGTCAATGTAAATAATAATAATAATAATAATGTTGATGATGATAATAATAATAAAATGATAATTCAATCAAGTTGTCCATCTACTTTTAAATTGATAAAATCAAAAATATAAAACTGAATTGCATCCAAAGTATCAATAACTGTATAAATTTTTATAGACCAAATAAACTTTCAACTATAAAATGATTATCAATCATAAATTGAAATGAATCGTCATCAAACGAACTGAATTCACCTCATTCGGCACAATACACTAGATAAATAAAATAAAAATAAAAACACCACCAAAACATGCCACATTGAAATTAATTTCAAACAAATTCGAACACTAAAAACCTTCCCTTGCCAAACAGCTTCAACGCACAACCACTACTTAACGCTTCGTACGCAAAACGACTCATCGATGAGTCGCATATCGACTCGCTATGTATAATACATCAGCGACTCACGGGTGAGTCGCGAAGATTTCTCTCATTAAATTATTTTGTCAAAATTAAATTACACCAACAGAACTGTAGTACCGATTTAAAAATAATTACTGGAGTAAAAATAAAACATTTCGCGTTAAGGCCAGGCGCCCACAGGCGATTAGTCGCGGCGCGATTTATAATGGAACACATTTTTTTGGGTTAAAAGACGCGCATATGTCATATGCGCGCCTTCCGACCCAAAAAAATGTGTTCCATTATAAATCGCGCCGCGACTAATCACATGTGGGCGCTTGGCCTAAAGGTCAACAACTAAACCAGGCTTGCATTTGCGATTTGTGGTCGCGAAAATGGAACACATTGTTTTGGGTTGAAATGCACGCATATGCGACAGAAAAATTGTGAAAATTATATGCGTCAATTTCAACCCAAAACAATACGTTCCATTTTTGCGACTAAACATCGCGCGACCACAAATCTTAGCCTTAGGCCCCATGCTCACTGCGATTTCTAGTCGCGGCGATTGTTTGGTAACAATGGACGGATTGATGGATTCTCAAAAAAATCTGATAATTTTTCTGAGAATCCATCAATCCGTCCATCGTGACTACAAATTGCAGTAGGCACACAGGGCCTTACTGGAGTGAAAATAAAAAAAAAATCGCATTAAGACCAGGCGTCCATTGCGATTTGTAGTTGCGGTGATCGTTTAGTCGCGAAAGTGGAACGCATTGTTTTAGGTTGAATTACGCCCATGTGGTATATGGGCGTACTTCAACGTAAAATAATGCGTTCCATTTTCGCGACTACAAATCGCAACGGGCGCCTGGCCTAAAGATCAACAGACGATTTACACGATCCCATTAAAAAAAATGAACACTATAAGACCAGGCGCCCACTGCGATTTGTAATCGCAGCGATCGTTTAATCGCGAAAATGGAACGCATCGTTTTAGATTGAAGTGCGACCATATAGGCTCAATTCAACCTAAAACAATACGTTCCATTTTCACGACTAAACAACCACCGCGACTACAAATCGCAGTGGGCGCCTACCCTAAACAAAAAAAAAAAAAAAATGAACACTTACTGTTTTTGGTGAACGTGACGATTTTGAGCACCTTTCCGAACCGCTGGAAGATGCCGTGCAGTACATCGAGCACGATGGGGTACACCATGTGCTCAACGATGACCCTGAGGACCGTGTTTGGCCCGCCCTGTATGTCCGCCGGGGCCGTGGTGAGTCCGCCATTCGTGGCCGCTCCTGTTCCCGTCCCGCCCGCTGTCAGCGCCTGGGCGGCCTGCAATGCCGCCTGCGCGGACGCAGACTGTAACATTAACATACTCCTAATGTCATGTCGACATCGACTTATGCTTAAGATTACTGTATTCTATCGTTACGTATTCGGGGTGAGACATCGGAAGCGTCGGTAATTGAAAGAGATTCGGTATTGGCGAATTTGCGATGTAAAACAACCTTGTGATGTACCGCCTATGTACGTATCAAAGCAGCGAAACGCATACATAAAAATCTAGTTATAAGTTTTATGTTGGTGACCTGCTTTCACGCACACATTCGCAACCAAGTTTTGACGTTAAACGTCAGTTGGTTATTTCTATCTCCTATATATAATCACGGATTTCTGTGTCTGTCTGTTCGATGACGCTCGCGACTTTAAAACGACGCGTCGATACGATTATTTTTTTGCGTCTATAAATTATTGAAAATTATTCTAATAATAATGATCTTTATGCGTATACACTTAACGTCTATAATATCATGCTTATGAAAGCGTTTCTATTGACTTATGCAATACGTCAATTATTATGCAGTGGAAAGAATATTTGAATTCCCTATACATGTATATAATCACCGATGACAGATATCTTTGTTTGTGAAGCTCTTGACTTATCTTTCCAATTTAGCCTGTATGCCGTTCAAATATAGCGGCTATATTCACTACACGAGAACAGCTATAACGCGAGCTCCAAATTTAGTCTTTATGGTTATTATAATAACGGCTTTAATCTTATAATGGCCTGATGTTATTAACATCGGGCCTATATATTAGTACGAAATAGAAACGAACCGAACTTAACCTAATCCAAAACATCAATCAAAACGAATGAAATTGGGTTTTGTGTTGATGGATTGATCGTGGTGTTGAATATTCTAATGATACTGCTTCGATGTCTGAATAAAAAGTTTCGTGCGACCAACTGTCAAACTGCGAAAGAGTATAGGTGCATGTACGTGTATAAATGCAATGCCGTAATGGCAACTCAAAAACTAGGCACGCTAATCTCTGTATGTGTTCAGCCACTTTGGCCTAGATGACAAAAACCGCTTACAAGTTTGAAATTTCGATTGGAAATTCAAAATATAATAAGTATTAAAATATTGGTAATAGTGGACAGTCCGATATGAATATATAAATTGATAAAGATAGCACGATTCATGTTTAAAATAAAATTGAATAAAGCAATAATTAAATATTCACCATTTTTAAATAAAGTCGTAATTAACTTTTCCAAAAAGAACATTGAACTATTATAGTGTTATCAAAAGCAAAGTGTAAAAGTTGGGATAACTTCATCAAAGAAAATACTCCAGAGTGTAAACGAACACTGAAAAGTTTCCAATTAGATATAATGCAAGAATATGTAGTTATCGGAAGTTGCACAGAAGAAGACTATAAGAAGAGTTCGTTCCGCCATTAGTTCTATAACACATAAATCAAGTCCCAATACTAACTTCGTTTTCCGCGAATTAACATCAAAGGCGCGAAATCAAATGAAAGATGATACTGAATGCGAAGAGGACACGACAAGGACGTCTGGCCATTGTCGAAGGTGCAATTCTTATTCACAAAAAATGCTACAAGGGAGAATAATGGCGTAGAATTTGCATCGAATGGAAACGGAGCGCATCACAAACGTATGTAAAAGAGGTCGTGAAGTATTCCAAGGGCAAAATTTGCAAGATTTTAATAGTACGAATGTAGCACTGTTCAACACTGTAACAAATGGGAGAATAATTTGAAACATCTATTTAATTTTAATATAATTCAAATAAATAAATTCTAAGTATACATGTTGGATGAAACGGGGTAAAACTGTAAACGAAAAATTCGCGCAACATCTGGTGAAATGGAATGTGAGATTAAACGACGCTCGATGGATTAATACAAGCACAAATAAAAAAGGGGGAAAATAATGAAAAAAAGGTTGAGGTCGACTGGCTCGAAACCCAAAGGATTTGCACTCTCTATATTCGCCGGAACGACATTAGAACGCTGAATTTTTAAACACTCGAACTACACAGAGTTCTAAAAAACCCATATCCAAGCCGCGGCCGTGAACACAATATTATGTGTACATGGATTGCAAAATTTTAAACGCGTTCGTTAATTAAATTCATAATATAAAAGCTTTTCGCACTTGTTGAACACGGCGATTGCGATCATGTGGTTCAGTGAACAATTTCGAAAAACGTTATTCGAAACGACTCTATAAAATTGTCACGCTGTGAAATGTGTATTTTTTCGCACATGTGTGTGCTCTTTTCAATTTATTCTGATTTTTTGTGGAATATAAACGTGTATGCTTTTTTCGAATCGAAAATCGGATACTTATCGAATATTCGAACATTCGTTGGAGCGGAGTTTAATTCGTCTGAAGGATAGTGTTATATAAATTTTTTTTCGGTCCAAATCTTATAATAATAAAAAATTGGAATAGTGAAAAGGACGAATAAGACGAGTATCAGTCGAGCGAATTTGATGTTTACTAAAGAAAATCCGATTCAGTTTTCTTTACATTTGTTTGATGCAAAAATACGGATTTATTTCGTTCAACGTAAAAAAATTCCACTACAAAAGTAACAAAATTTTATTTAACTGATCCTTTTATTCGAAAACATCTCAAAATATAAATACATAAAGAAAAATTCGATTTATCCGAGAATTACACAAAAATTAAACACAAAAGACACGACAAAATTTCATTTAATACTTTCCAAAGTCCCCGCCGAACTCCTTACTCCGAATTTCGATTTCCTCAAAATAAACACCGATGCGATTTCGAAATTCCGATCTTCTGTAAAAGCCTTGAAATTAAAATCGCTAAATAGACATTTCGTCATTATCGACGCGAATCGATTTTCGGAAGGATTCTTCAGCTTCAGCCGCTTCCTTCAATTAAATTTTTCAGCCTGCGGCACTTATTAAACCGCAGGCCGTGGTCCAATTACGTGCAAGTAAAACACACCTCGAAACGAGAGAAGCCTCACCGTACATTATATAATTTGTATACGATACTATAGGGGAAACTTGAGAAGCAACAGCATAGTTTGAGCGTATGAAATTCATGCGATATAACACTGAAAACTTCTTCGATGCAACAAACTATTATGTATAATCATCATCATTATCATTGTCGACCCGTTTTGTGCCCACTGCATAACAAGGTCTCACCATCAAATATTGGAGGTCTAGGCTATATACCTTATCCGAGAGTCAACCTCGTATCGAATTATATAATACTAAAATATTATATGGGTCCGATGTTAATAACATCGGTTGTGGATTTGTTAAGAAACGGAAAACGATAAAATGTGAAAACCCGATTTTGTGAACCCGAAATGTGTACCCGATTTGAATATTAAATATTTAGTTAATAAAAGCAGTTCATTTGTTATTGACACAGCATCTGTCATGTCTATATACATGTATAGGGGATTCAAATATTTTTTCCACTGCATAATAATCGATATATTGCATAAGTCAATAGAGACAATTTTATAAGCATGATATTATAACGTTAATTGTATACGCATAAAGACCATATACGCATGAAGAATTATATATAGGGGATCGACGCGTCGTTTTAAAGTCACTAGCGTCATCGACACATATACACGGACAGACAGACAGACACACAGAAATCCGCTATTATATATAGGGGATATATTCAAATGAATATAACCTTAGAACATATTACACAGCGGCTTTTCCTTAAAAAGTCGAGCATCGGACATGACGGCGACACCTTTCCGCCTAGCGGAAAGCTGATTGCGCGGAATAAGCTGTCGGAAGGCTTTTGCGCCCATCGAGGGCCACCAGGGCCCTAGGGCTTCTGGAGAGCCTTGTCGTCCGAGTGGTGAAAAGACGGACTCCGACGGTCCTTAACCCGGTTACCGTGAAAGGAAACGAGCCTTTTCTCTTTCGCTTTTTTCCTTTTTGCGAGCTGAGGAGGCTCTCGCTCGCTCGGATATCTGAAGGACTTCCGTGAAATTAATAATGGAGCTAAAATTCGTCGAGTGTTTTTTTTAAGGATATCGAAAAGTTTCGGTTGAATTATTGTCGATGATTATGAGGGAAATTTTCGTGTATCGGATTATATAAAATTAACGTTTCGAGTATCTGACGAAAAATTGCTTATACACTAAAAGTGTTCGCAGTTTTATTGAATTGAACTTTATGATATTATATTACAATATTTTTTGTCTCAGCGCAATTTTCTTCGACGCTCAAAAACTAAAATTCTCTCGAGAAAATTCTTTCTTCGAACGAAATTTCCAAATTGAACAAATATTAGTCGGACTCATATTTATCGTTGAAAAGTTATATTATATTCCACAAATTTCATTTTCGAAAATATTATGAACGTCGAAACCAATTACAGTATTTCAAATTTATTCTATTGAATTGATTGTATAACATGAAACATGACAGCAACAATGCGCTTTTTTGATAGGAATTATATGGCGAAACGAGCGTTCTACCGTTTGTCAAGCCGTGGGACGCGGCACCGGTGCGGTGCTTAAACTGTCGCCGAAGAAAACTTAGTATGGCAGTCCGAGTTCGAAATCGAGACCTTTTGTTTTACTTCGTTCAAAATAAACAAGTCCCGTTTTTATGGGCGACTGTAAAACCGCTCCCAATTCTTCCTTTTTTCAGGTTTCAGGACCCCGCTGTGAGTGTAATATTCGATAGGAATCGTAACTCCAGTCGCGTAAATTTTATAAAATTAGATAGCGTTTTATCGGAGCTTCGATTTTATTCGTTGTTCGATTTAGTTTCGAATGTACAGTGTATCGATAATTTGGTAGACATTTAGAAGGTAGTGGAATATTATCGAATTTTAATGATTTATTTAGTTGAATTTGTTTTCGATAATAGATCAATGTATTTATAATAAATATTATACGACAAAAGTATATAATTCTTTTAAAACCATTTAACGTTTAAATAAAATTTATCTACTTTTATTGAATTTTCGGGGGTTGTAAGATAAAATCTATTCGCTTAGCAAAATAAATCCGAAACGATCGTTGCATTTACTACTGATTCATATAAATCCCCGCGAATGTGTCTAGTTGGGACTATTTGTTAACTAAAGGACCATTGTACGGTTTCAATTCGCTTAAGAGAGGTACCGATTCGCATCCTCCCATTTGGATCCATATATTTCTAACGGCGAGTAGCACTCAGAACATATTACTCTATAAAGTTATTACAAACTCTGTTTTAAATAATTTTCAATTTTCAATTATAAAAAAAAAATTAAGATAACACAAAAGATCCGTTTCGATGTTTTGATATCTTGATATAGTCGCACAGAATCATATTTATTTACTGTCGAAAAAAATTCACATAGAAACGGAACCGAGAGAAAAACGCGTTCGTCTTCTTTGTTCGCAGTTATATTATCGCTTTGAATTATTCATTCTGAAAAAAAAAAACGAATGATACAAAATAAAACGAAAACATAACTTTTTTGTTTCGTCGCATGCGGTCAAAATGTATGGGCTAATCAACAAGAGGATAGGCACATACAAAACAAAAATTGTACAATATTCAAATCAGATTACAGAACTGAGTCGAATGAATGAAAATTCCGTGTATACGTTTATTTCGTTAGCCGACCGACCGAAAAACGCGGCCCATATTTCAGATTTCTTTCATTACTGATGAAATCTGCATAATCTTTCAGACTCTTATAATAATTGTGTTTTTGTTGATATTTTCCCGCATATTGGTTAAAATTTATTCATATTTTATTACATGAATCAATATTTTTATCATGCTTCTGTAAATAATAATGTTGCGTGGTGATTTTGATTTTGTGGTACACGTATAAAATTTCAAATAAACAAAATTACTCTAAGGAAACAATCTAACAATAAAATTGTGTAGTCTATAATAATAGTTTCCTTTTCCGAGTTTCCAAAGTTTATTTTCTTTATGTGGGCGACGATACGAAAAGTTTTGTTACAACTTTAATATTATAATAACGTATAATTGACAGAAACTTTTCCAATCGATGTTAATTTATTACGTTTACGAAAAAATATAAATGATAGTTATTTATAAACCATCACCAAACCTAAGCGACATATAGTTTTATCAGTTAAAAAGTCAGTTTTATCAATTTAATCGGTTTTACCTTTAAAAAGTTATATTTCAAGTTTTTAGATCTTTGAAAGTTACCTTTTAGAAATCATCCGAATTCCCAATTTCAGCCCAAAAAACATATGCTGCATTGATATCGATCATTCATGTAAATAAATAATTCATTCTATAAATTAAATCGTTTTTATGTGTGTTCAAATTAAGACTTTTATATAAAAGTTTTTTCAAAATTTAATTGAATTACCATTATTATTACCACAAACATCTTTATATTTCACTGGAGTCGAATTATATTTTCGCTTATGTCATATTTATACACAGCTTAACAAGTTCAGTTGGTATAATTTGACGCTTATACGCCTCCGATTATCTTTATATAACTCGGCAGAGTAAAGCTTTTATCTACTCAGCGAAAATAAAACGCGGCAAAAATACAAATAATAGCAAAAGTCGCCAATGATTTAACAGCCCAATTAATAAAGCGCCAACGTATATAAAATTGCTGCAGCGCGAGAATGGAACTTGGTATTTTTTTCCCTTTCTTCGCCATCTTTTCCTTCATCTTCCACTTCTTTTTTTGTTTTTACTTATTTTTCTTCATATTATACATACACGTTAGTTCGTCGAGAGAAAAAGAAGCGGTCTCGCCAAGTGGAAGTATCTAAAAGGGGCTTTTTTGCGCTTTTGAGGTCTGCGTTTGTTTCTTTTAATAAATTACGGTTAAGCTAGACGTCATAAATATACGACAGTCGCCTCACCACAGAAGAGGACGATTCGTGCGAACAATTTAGTTTAAATCGTGTAATTTATATATGTACGATTTTTTTTAATAGGAAAGGACGTAGAAATCAATTTTCCTTGAGCCCTTTGCTTTCAAAAGTTGTTTCCTTTTTTTATATATTAACGAAAAATTTTTTACGAAGGGAAATAAAAATATTAATTAAGGTTCGTCAACATTTATTTTCGATTAATTTTTAATAGAAAAATAATTTGCTTTTATGCTAAAGAATATCGACAAAAACGAAGCAAAAGTTATAAACTCGATAATGCGAAACGATCATTTGAATATTTCATAACGTTTTTGAAATCAAATTATCAAACTTTATTAATTATTAATTGGGATCGATTCAGCATATTCACGCGATTGTATGATGAGATGTTTTTATTTTTGCGAGAGCAAAATAAAGCCTCTTTTGACACCTTCACACCAGTGTATTCCTGTCACATCTGATAAAAAGGGCTTTCGTAAAAAATAAGCTTGAACTCTACCATCCTCCTTCGATCCTGCCTGTCTCTATCCCGCGGCACGATTTTGCGTTTTATTTTCATATCCAACAATAGAAGAGATGAATAATGAGGCATAATTTTTCCAACTCTGGGCAATATCTCGTATTCGCTCTCTTCTTTGTCGATTATATAAAGAAGTGTATGTAAACTTTTTTTTATTCATATCACTGAAAGTTCAATATACCTATTACGATGTTGAGGATTTTATGAAGAGTGGTTATGTTTTTTTTTATTAAGAATGAAGTTGAAATTTTTGAGCATGGAACTATATCAAAATTGGCGTTTTGTTTGCAAGGTTAAATTTGTCCTTTGAGCTGGAAAATTTTCAAAAAACGTTGCTTTTGTGAGATAAGAGTAAAAAGATAACTGAAATTCGTGTATTACTATTATATTAACACGTTTGTTTCAGTATATAAGGTAAACAAGGATATATTTTTTGAAGACAGAAGAGTTGAATTTTCAAGTATTAAATTACACTAGAAAAATTTATATCGTTGTATTTTCATGTGTATATTATTTAACTATAGAATAATATGCACATATTATAATGCACTCTAACAAGTAGAATATTTTTTTAATTAAAAGACGTTTTATATTTTTCGTGTTAGCAAAAGACGGAAAATATTTCATTTGCTAATATAATGGTTGAATATTATTCATTGAATTCAAATATTTTATTTAAATATTTTAAATCTTGTAACTTACTATGAATTTTTATCAAAAAGAATATCCACAAGTCATTTGAATTGCTAACATTGAAACCTATATCATTTTAATTGTAACAAAAACATTCCTCTTTCAACATATGAAAATTCATATATTATATAATAAAACTGAATCAGTGCAAATAGAAAAAATCGAATTGAACGAAGCCATGTAAATACAAAAACAAACACTTCTTTGAAGAACCTATCCGGAACGTAAAAGAGACTGAGTCGTTCCAACATCACATGTTTCAAGAGTCGCATCGTTTCCTTCTTGTTTCCCCTTCAACATACCTGCGTAACTTTATTTTTTTTCTTCCGTTACGTTAGTTTACCGTTCACTAGTTCTTGTATGGGCAAAGGTAAAAGTCCTCGTGCACTTTTCGTCTATAAATTCTTGCTGATTTATTTAGCCGGTTCGGCCAAATGTCGGGGAGAAGAGAGCAAACTTCTTCGCAAGAGTGGCCGCTTTCGAAAGAAATTGACACTGCAACGTGCTGCGGTTACACTTTTTCTTCGGCCATTTGATATTTCTTTTTTTCTGCTTTTCAGCTTTCCTCCTTGTGTTTTTTTATCTCTTTTTGCTCTTTGTATCGCGTCCGATGCCAGTAAACTCAATTTTCAACCGCTCGATAGTGTTAACAGTGAACGAAATTTGCCACCGAGGCATTTCTTTATAAAACCCTCAAATTAATTTATCAAGCTTTTAATTCATATTTAACAATATATTTTATCTAAAATCGATTTAAAATATAAATTTTTGCTATAAAATGCAACGGGATTCCCACAATGATTGTTCATTATACAGAATACGATGAAAAAGTCGTATATATAAAGCGTATTCAATTTTCATTTTTTGGACCGCATAAAATGGCGTCGACGCGTCTAAATTTATTTCTCAGTATTTTTTTCTACGAACGTACGATACGAAACACGAAAAGCTTGTAATACAATATTGCTTCACGAGAGCGTAAAAAGCTAGCGAGAAATATGGCGAAAATACGTGATGTGATATAATGGCCGCAGTCTTCGGAAAGAAACCGGACCTGACACATACTTAAAATGGATGCACGAAGGGCGGAAATTTCTATCGAATGTCTTAAATTTGTAGAGAATCGTGTTGAAAATTGTCTAACCGAAATCCGCACGAGTCGCCAAGCAAAAACATAGCTTTTAAAACGAGCAATTAATTGCTCCCGCCCGACCCAGCGTAAATAAGCCAACAACGAATTTGCAAATATTTATGGGTCGTAAACTCAGAAATTGCACAAATGTATTTAGTATGCAGCGCATGACCTCAGATAGCGATAGGATGGTGCATATCACTGCATCGTTTGACTTATCTGCTAGAAGAACATTTCTATTTAAACATTAGGCTAATGTAAAAGTCACATCGTATTTTTTTTTAATTATAAATCGTATTTTGAAACCGAACCCAGATATCGCTCTTTTTTATCTGTTATATTCAACACGATATTCGCAATTTTGTCGAAGATTAGTATCAATTATGGGCTACTAAAATTTCAACATCATGTTTATCAGTTAATGAAAAATTCCCAGATCTGAATTTTGAAAACCACAATTAAATGATTCTAACTTCTACTGTATCTATAAGTATTTTTGGTTAATAAGATCGCGTTATTTTTTACAAAAATTTTACAGTGAAAATGCCATAAATACACTTTATTATAAGACATTTCAAAAGTTTTACGAGTTATTTATTATTCAATGGCAAGGCCAAAAACTTAACAGATATTAAAAAAAATAAGTATCCTCCATATAATATAATAGTTTGAATACAAATATTATTAATTGGTTCGGAAAAAGGAGAAAGGTATTTGATCATCGAAAAAATACGACGAATCTTATACATTGACCTAATTTAATCATGATAAATTACATAATCTTTTAAGTACCAATAAAATGTTAACTTAATTAATGTGTCGTCTTTATTAAATAAAGATAACAATGTGATTGTTCCACGTTACTTCCTATAAAGGAGAGAAGATAATGGAAAATACAACAGAGGCGAAAATTATACATGCACCGTATCTCCATCGAAATTCGCCTACTTTAACAAAACACACACACACATACACACAGATTCTCACCCTTCACACAGCAATATCTTCAATTCGATAATATAAAGAATGCATTCTCTTACAGAAGTGCATTCGCGGTGCACTCGTCGCACGTGCAAATGCCGCTGCGCATAAATAACGGGCGACATATGCACCCGTCGCGCATTCATGCACATTTGCGCTTTTCTACGTTTTCACTGTGGCTTTGCAAGTATGCTGTGTGTTAAGTAGGAACTATGTCGGAAATGCGGGTTGAGTTGGTTTGATGTTTTTGAATTGCGTGCGTGTATAAAGTGATGCATGGGACGTGAGCGCGCATTGCATCTTGTTACAATTTTGTCGATTTTCTGGATTTTCTGGAATCTGGATGTTTGTTGAGGTGTCTTTTACGGTGTGCTGTTACGATTTCAGAATTGTTATTTCTTTAATGGGGAACGTGATAAATGAGACTTTTGAAAGGTTTATTATTGAAATACCAATAGCGAATATAAAATAAAATATCATTTTTCGTTTAATAAATTAAATAATTCTTTAGGAACTATCTTTTTTATATTTCAGAAACACAAAACTGACTATTTTATCTTGGTGCATTTAGTCTAGAAGAAAGTTTTGATAAAACATGTCTTGTTTTTTATTATTTTTTCTATCGAGAAGTTGGATTTCAAACATGTTCGGGTATTATGAGAGCTATCAGCACTATTTAAAATGCATATTATTTTCAAAAAATATTTTAGTCAACAAACATTAAAATAGTAAGACTTGTTTCAAACAAAAATATTATTTCCATCTCTTACTTTGTTATCCGTAAAGATAGTCTATTCGTGAGCAAATAAATTTCAATATTACTGTTGAATTTTCTTATAAAAAAATAAAAGAAATAGTTTTAAATTGAACAGATACTTCAAAAACCATTATTTCTTTTCTTTGAAAATTTAACTCATTCAAATATTATAATTCACAATATTTATCAAAAAACAAAAATCGTTTTGCCACGAAGTCTTTTGCCGTTCAGAAAAAAAATTATTTTCCGTTTCACTTTAAAAAAAAAATGATGAAATCCTCTTTTCATTCTCATGCTCCGCCAACTTATTTTCATTTAAATTATTTATTATCTTTCTTTCTACGAATTAAATTTTTATTTTTATCAAATCTTTTTCACTGTCAATCGAGTCAGATGTTATAAAACCACGGCCGAATTTGACCCATGTAGCCTAGAGGAGCAAACAAAAATACAAGAACGCTCAAGTAACCGCACCTCTTATTTCCGACTCACGCTTACGCTTACGCCCACCGTAAAATTTCCGCCCTGACAGCGCACATACAATTTCCAACGATTTGCAAACATATTAAAAAGTCACATCTAAAGTTAAGAGGGTTGAAATTAGGGTTGTCGGGTTGAGGGGAAGGCGTGTCGACCGGAAGGCGATACGCGGCAATTTGTCGCGAGACGCGGCCGGAAGTCGCGGGGCCCCATGCCAAATGGGGCCCCGGGACTACGCCCCTGCCCACACGAGCCGGAAAATCGTTATGTTATATGGGGGCTTCGGTGCACCTCTGGCAAGACTCGCGAGCCGCGCAGCCTGCATACGGACCCCTTTGTACGGCCGAAAAGTGCCGCCGGTCGTTACACGGTTAATTTCCATAATACGGTTGTTTGCGTTGTGTGGTTTTTCGCTGTGGATCCGTTTTTTTGGGAATGTCGAATGAGGCTTTGATTTGACGTGTTTATTTGATGTCTGCGCCCGAAAATAGAAACGTTCCGTGAAATTTTTTCGAGACGCTCCAATGTAATCGTGCCGAGTTTTCAAAAGCTTGAATACGGTTCTTTATGTTGATACATAAAGTGTATCTACATATCGTATGTATAGTGTTTACGTAAATGTTTTTCATTTCTGTAAAGTGTGGTAGTGGTAAGTGAAATGTGTGTTGTGCGCGTTGTTGGAAATTTGAATAAAAGTCGAAATGCGCAATAATAATATTTCAATCAGTTCTTGAATATTTTTTATATTGTGGATTGGGGCGAATTTTCATTACGTTGATTATACAGTGCAGATGAATTTTCTATTATATATTGCGTCGTTTAGGTCTCTAAAATTTTAAATATGTAAAGTTTAAATTTATTAGCGAAATTGGGAAATGTTTAAAATTAATAATTAAACTAATTCTGTTAAAACAATTTAATTTAAGAACATAATATTTAGGCCGCAGAATTTTTTTGAAATAAATTTTAAAAATATTAAAAAAAAAAACTTGATTGACTAATGCAACCCAACGTTATATGATCTTAATTAGTGAATATTTTTGAGAAATTATTAAAATTTCACATTGAATGCGAAATTTTTATGAAAAATATAAATTTAACCGTCTTTTGACGTATCAAGCAAGTTTTCATTTTTGCTTATGAAGTAATTTAATCAAGTATGGCCATACTTAATACATATTTAAATAGGTTTGATTAATTAGGAACATACAATATTTAAAATATGATTATAGCAAATGTATCGACCTTATAATACCATCACATGCCTTTTACTATAACTATAACGCTTTTAATTGATCTTCAGGATAATTTGCATGAATAACCCATGTTGAAATACATTGATGGTTTCAAATAATTTATTTATATATAATATTCGGAACATTCAAATAATATTCATTGCTTTAATGAATAAATAAATTGTAACAAAAATATTGAAAAACACAATTTGAATTTCACTAAATTTCGTTTTTAGTATTAATTTTATGTATAATATTTAAAAAAAATGAAAAACACCGAAAGTTCATTTAAATTTCTAATTCAGCCAGTCAAAAATATAAAAGATCAATATTTATAAACGCAGTGACAAAATTTTTTTCGATATATAATAATTCGGTAAATTTGCCAATATGTTATATTTATTTATGATACTGTTGAAAAAGTTACTATATGAATAATTTAAAGTGAGACCTTAATTTTCTCAGAATCGTTCGAAAAAGACCTCAAAAATTTAAGGAAAATTTTTTTATTCACAAATTCGGCACGCTTCATTGATATTTTCGATAACAAGTATGATTTTTTTCTGCCGTTATACGTTAAATTACATTTTCGAAATTACAAAAGTTTTGTGTTTCCGTTCATTTTTTTATAATATTATATATTATCATGAGTGTAAAGCTTTTCAGTTTGTTTGATTTTAAAATGTTCATATATGCACTATTAAAATTTTGAAAAAAAAATCACCAAGTTTTTTGATGTGGTCACAATATTATTGATTCCTATCATCATCGTGAGTTATTAAATATATATTTTCTTTTTCTTATATTAAGATTTTTATAATTCGATTCAATTCTTTAAAATATTCATTACAATTTGATTTTCGGACGAGACAATTTCAAATAATCAAGTACGGAGCTTAAATATAAAAGTTTACGCGAACCGTCCGACTTTCGAACTCACAAAAATTACACCGACACAAACGACCCGAGCTAATATGAACTCGCCAAGTACAACATTCAATTTCGAACACGGCCCGAATTCCGTTCGAGATTTCTTTATACGAGAACGGGCATTTCCCGAATTGTGCAACCGAATCGTTTTCGGCACGTATAAATTTTTGCGCCTTAGATTTCCGCCACGTATTAACACGATGGCGATACGTGGGCACACGTACCCCCCACAGCACACAAAAACACCGGCCAAAGGACCGGCCACACCACGCATTACGCTTTAGGTCCAGAAGGAAAAGCTACAAAACGTCGAACCGGTAACAATTGCCGAAAATAAAACACGAGACCCCCGTAATGGAGCCGGGTGGAACGAATAAACAGCCGGCCGCATTTAAGTCGATTACAGTCGACGGGAGTTTTTCGTTGCCCGCAGCCGAATCCGCCCACCGTCCTCCCCGTCCTCCGCCAGGACGAAGGATCCTCGCCCGCTCAGGAAAACCTTAACGAAAACGATCTTAGTCATCAGCGCCCGCAGCAGTTCCCGCCGGCCAATAACGACGTGGGGGCGGGCGGGGTTTGTGGGCGGCCGGGGTCCAGGGGCGGGTCTGCGGCGCAGGTGTTTGGGGACCCGTTAATTACGAGTGGCTACCTTTTGACTGGAACTACTAAGTGCGAAAAGGCAGGGATGTGTCTGGTTTCGTTAGCGCGGCGAGGTCGAAATTGGATTTGTTTGAATGTTTTTTTATTGCGTGGCAAATTTTTTTTCAATGATCAACGGCTTGTATGATAAAATAGATATTGTTTTTTTTACAACTTTTATCGTAACTATTTTCTAGAAACTAAAAGATAAACAAAATTTTCCTGCGAGAATGCAGTTAATCTTAATTCTAGTATACTCAACAGATATTTTTCAAAAACTCTAATTTATAATTGTTAAAATTTAACTGTGCATTGAAAAAGTATACAATTTCCCGTAAAACGAATTATTCGTGTGTTGGAATAATGTATAATGTGCATTGAAGAATCTTATATTGAGCATCATTTTAAAAAAATGCTTTCGCAGTATATTGTGAGCATTAAAAAATATGTAATGATTGTTAGAAAAAATAGTTTTAAGCATTAGAATGATCGAGAGGTGGCAACGTTGCCAGGTTAAGTTTTTCTCCATAAAAAATACAATACAATTGTCAATCGTCAACGTTTCTTTTTGTTAAAATTATAATTTTAACAATTAGGTCCATGTTTTATTCTATTATAAAGATTGTGAATAGTAGTATTTCATCCTTTTCGTGTTTATAGCATTGCCAATCTTGTATTTACATACATTCTAATGCAAGTTTAATTTTTTTTAAAGTACAAATTTTTTTTCAATGATCAAAATAATTTTTGAATGAACGCAATTCAATGCTTATACAAAATACACGTGCTATTTTTTAATGCATACTAATTTAACTAAATGTTCGCAATGAATTCACGTTTGAATTATCTCCATTTATAATGTTTATATATTACGATAAAAAAGAAATATAGTTGTATAACTAAAATATTTGGTAGCCCTCGTGAAAGGACCTTCGATTGAGCCCGCTCCTTATTCTGGCGCTATCGCTCTTCCTTCGTTCTTTAATTATAATGCCGAAAGTCGACTCTTAAACAATCTCACTTCAAAGGATCTCTTCGGCACAGAACGGACGGTGGATAATTAAGGTACTTTTGTTTCTGAGGTCGACTCGGAGAAAATTGTGGTCGCGTAACCCACCTTTGAGATCGCCTGCGATGTAAGCGAATGTTAAAAAATAAAATGAAATCGATGGGAGGAAAAAAAAGAAGAGAATAACCCACAGCCTTTTTCGATGTCTGCGGTGATAGGGAAAAAATCGAATTTCCATAAAAGCGGATTGTTCGTAACGTAGACAAAGACGAGTCGGGAAAATTTCGAAGAAAAATGTATAGTCAACCCTTTCGAGGCGTTATAAATATGAATGTAGTCTATATTGTGTCATGTTATAAATTTAAGGCTTTTTCGCAGTGAAATTGATGTAAAAAAATTTATTTTAAATATATATCAGAACCCCACATCATTTTCAATACTATGAAATCACAGCGAAGATTTCGTGCGCTTTTTCAAAAATTAAAAATATAAGATCTTATAATTATATATATGTTGATATAATACTACACATATGAATAATAATATATAAAATAATATGATCATATAAATGACAAATTCATAACATATTGAAAGATTTCGAGTGTGAACTATTTTGACCCGCATCATAATCCGTTGGTGATATTTTGATTGAGCTGGAAAATTAAATATCCATAATTTGTCAGATTGTACACGAAATAGTTAATTAAACTATAGATTCTGAGACACTTTACATACATAAATTATATTTTGATTACTAGCTCAATGTGAATGTCAATGTGGCAAATGTAATGAATTTTAAGCATGTCATATTAACTAGATTAATTGTATGCCGATAGTGTATGTCTCGTACCGTGTTGATACGATGATATGAATCGTAGATTTATAGATCGTTCTAAATGTAATAAGGACGTTGATTATGATTTTCGAATCTTAATCAAGCTTATATCATATTTATTATGATAATAAATATAATATAAGAAAATCTGCTGGATTTCAAAGTATCATAAAAATTGTAGAAGAAAAACACATGAAGTATAAATTAAATATGATCATTCTAATATCGACTATCTACACAAAAAAAAATTATGAGACGTATACGGGTCATCGGCCACGAAAGCGAACAGTCTTCATTCTCGAAATAAATAAATAAAATATATAGAACGAACGATCAACAAACACTGGGACAGGAGCATTTTAATTCGGGGACTCCCTGGAGCGCATCGGCGAATCAATCGCTGCTCGATTGGACTACAATTCACGCGTCGATGTCTCTATTCCTCGTTGTCCGTGTTGTTGTCGTTGTTGTTCCCGATTATTTACGTCCGTCGCTGCGCTTCGGATGCGATTTGTTTTCTTTTTTACTTCCCGTTTGTTTTTAGTTTTATATATTTTTTTGGTATTCGTAGGGACGGCGGGGAGTGTTGCCGTTTTGTTGCGCAAACATATCGAAGTTGCGATTCGGACTAGCTTCCGTTTCCGATTCCTTTTGTTTCGTGATAGAACTGTCGAATTTAAAGAAAAAAACGCGATAAATTTAGTCAATAACTTGATCTGTTAATTCACATCATTTTCCTCTTATAATTTTGAAATAATTAATAAAAAATCGATTTCAACCGTATCATAAAAAAATCGAATACATAACGATAAATAATATTTCTTCGTACGTTTCTTAATCAAGCACTGATTAGCAGAACCCTTGAAATAATTGACTATCGAAACACGAAACCCTCCCAAAGAGAAAAGTGGAAATAACAATCCATCAATTTGGTCGCTAATATCGTATAAGTATATTATTCCAAGCGGGGAATTTCTGTTATCGTTTGCGTGATAACGACCACACGTTGCCCACCTATGAAGTGATGGTAGGTGGCTGCTAGCCGGGGGCATGAGGGAACGATTCCAAGACCAGATACAGTCGAGCCGATATATTTCAATTAATTATCCCCGAAACATTTATCTTTGGAAACAATCGGCAAAGTGGGAAAACGGTCCGATCATTGCGGATTGCGCCCGTTAAAAGCCGGCGGGTCTGGGATTTCGGATCGATCCGCATTTGTGGAAGTCATTTTTTCTTTCATGATCCATAATTGTATTAAAATTTTTCAATTGGACTCGTTAAAATATGTAATATGAAACCTTTTTTTTTATTAAAGTGAAGTTTTATTTATATTATAATTTAATGGTAATAAAATATTTTGCTTCTATTACTATTTACATAAAAACTAAATTTATTTTCAGTATAATATTTTGTTTTTATAAATTTCTTAAACTCGAATATAAATTTGAAAAATATATGAACTTTTACTCATTTATGAAATTATTCCGTTTACACTAACAAAGTCATCACACTTTATAGTTGCGCTAACTTTGCGATACGAAATTATATAGGAAGCTATTTTCTTTCGTAAGAAAATTTGAAAAAATTACATCTTCAGCACCAGCAGTCTACTGCGAAACGATAAGCTATATCGCACACATACACATTTTTTCATACTTTCCAACTTTCTTTTTATCTCGCAAACTACTCCCGCTATCCGAAAAACCACAATTTCGAAACTCCGCGACTAAATTCAAACGCAATAAAAACACAGTCGAACGGAAACGGCACGACACAATAAAACAACGCCGGGAATAAAAAAAAATTATATAATAATACAAACACACCGACTAAAGGAGAAAACACGAAACGATCCGCGGTTCGGGCGAAATTCATTACGCGAGTTAGCACGAAGACGGGACACAGTTTCGAACCGTTGACTCGCCCTTTTCCCGCCTTTTTCCGTTATTTTTCCGGCATTGTGAGCCGGCCCTTAATGCCGTTGTTATTTTTTATTTTATAGTGAAAGTTGAACGGCGGTAAATGTCGCCGATAGACCGCGCGCGCTCTTTATGCGCCATTTGTATTATTGAAGGAGAGACGCCGGCCGAACAACGAGGCCTCCGAATTTATATATTGTATGAAAAAGGAGAAAAAATAGAATAGGAAGGAAGTGTATGTATACGTATACGGAGGAGGGTGAAAACATATATACGAAAGAGTAAATCGGTAAAGTTTGGCGGTGCGATTTTGTCGAGACTTGTTACTTTCGCGGTTTCGCGAGTCAGCGGTTCTCAAGTCGAGATGTGTTGAAGACAGATATGTGAATGATTGCCGATTACTTTGGGTTAATTGTTTGATTTTTTATGAAAGTGTATGAAAAATTTACGTATTCATATTGACTTTTGTCATATGAAAAAAATTGCTTGGAATATTTTCACGTGTTTATTTATGAACATGAATACTTAAACGCCTTTTTTAATAAAATGCCAAAGTAAACATTGTCAAAACGAATATCTCATCATTGAAGATTTTTGTGTTTGCAAACGTATAATATTTTTTCATAATAATTATTTTCCAGCATTTCAATGATAGTACAACTATATACCACATTCAAAAATTATATAGATATTTTTAAAAATTAATTATCGCCTCAATACACTTGATTTTATTATAATAACAATAAATCGATTCATTTTCGATACACCATATAGAATGAGATCGAAAAGGCACGTTTACGTCATCTCCATTTCAAACCATACTTCGGCGTCAATCTTTCAGAAGGGGGTGCAAATTCTTGTTTACCAAAAAATTCAACCTAGCCCCCAACCCCCTTTCCTGAACGATATAATACATTCGTATAGAGAGTTTTCCGCAATTTCCCACGTTTGACAGCTCGCGACTAGCGCTCTGTACAAATTGTGGCCCGTTACATTTTAGTGTGTTTGTTTTGAAACCCTCAACTGTCTGCCGACACTGGCGCGTTATTTTTTTCTTTTTTTTTCATTTGGTATTATGTTTTTTTCGCGCGAAATAGTACGTATGAGTTTTATATGCGGGATATGTGCGGGCTTATTTATTGCGATCGCGCGAACGTAAATTATACGCATGACTATCAACGATTCTGTCTTGTAAGGAAAAAATAATTTTTCTTTCAAATGAATACATGGTCGGAAAAAATCTGAGATACGTTGTTAGCTTTTGAAGCGTTTTCATGCTTTTTGAACATGATTCTTATTTATGAAGATTTTTTCGTATTCACGATACAACACTGCTGTTCTCACGTTTGTATTGTATTAAGATTGCGAATAACATTTTTTTTTTTGTAAATAATCATCGTGCTCAGTAATAATAAATGGATAAAATTATCGAGAGTTTTGAGTAATATAATATAAAGTATTACGTATATATGGTATTAGTTCAATGGAACGTAATTATAATATAAATAGTATATAGGCACGATGTTAATAACATCGGCTGTGGTTTTGTTAAGAAACGGAAAACGTTCAAATTTGAAATTTGAACAAATTTGAAATTGTGTGTACTCGAAATGTGTACCGATTTGAATATTTAATATTTAATTAATAAAATCAAAATAGTTCATTTGTTATTTGTTTGTGATATATAGGCGAAGCCAGAGGT
>JAOXNN020000016.1:317878-351228 GCA_028571205.2 Hydropsyche betteni
GTACTCGATTTGAATATTTTATATTTAATTAATAAAACCAGTTCATTTGTTCATCATCATCATCATCATCATCATCATAAAAAAAAGAATAAAAAAAAGTCGCGAGCGTCATCGAACAGACAGACAGACACACACAGGCACACACACAAACACACCCACACACACACACACCCACACATAGACACACACACACACACAGGCACACACACAAACACACCCACACCCACACATACACACACATACACACGCACACACACACATCCGCTATTATATATAGGGGATGGTTTTCTTTAAAATAAATTATAAAAATGATATAGAAAAAAGTGTTTGGTTCGAGTTATAAATGTAGCTGAAAGGATTGTCGTGTGAATGTTGATCTGTTTATTGAAAATTTATGGAATTTTCAATAATTTTTGTAGAGAAATTAAAGGTTTATCATCTCTTTCTGTTACGCCCCGACAATAATTTGCGGCCACTTGGGAGTTCCACTTTTTGTCGATTGTGGAGCAAATACGTCATCAATGCGGTCCATCCTATACGCCGAATATAGTCAAACTTTTCGATTTAATATCCAACACGCAACACGCCTTTGACATACCAACTAAATTCATCAATACTTCAAATTTTTATATAAAATATTTTTTTTAAATACAATATCCGTATTAATAATTGTCTTGAACGTAAGGATAAGATTTCTCGTTCAAATTGAAATATCATATAGTCAACGGTTTAACATATCGATTCTCACCGATCGTAGAAGCTAAGTGGCAATTGATATGGTCAATAAATCCCTGTGATTGCACATAATTGATTTGAGATGGTGTTTAGTATTCAAATTTGTCATTTTCTTTATATGAAAACCATTGTAACGTACATAATGTATTCATTCGAAAAACGCTAAACCACGATTCATCATTTCACCTCGAATCGCGAAAAAATCAACGAAACACCGAAAACTCTCCACGGCCGATGCTCTGGCAAAATTCGCATAATAAACTGATAAATATTCGCAACGCACTTTCGTAACACATCCATCGCCCACTTGCATAATTTACACGAATGCACCGCCACAATACGTGTATCTCATTTTTGTCGCTTTTGCTCCGAGTCCGCGAGCCAAACTTAACGATCGTGATTTGATTGACAAGACAGACGTCTTTTAACCCGGACACATTGAAATTAACCGTTTCTAAATATGCATATAATATCTGTCGAGCTCCAATTTCAGGCCCGCCTAAGTGGACCGGTAAAAAAATCGAAAATCGCCCGTGTAACACACCGCTAATGTTTCAATTATATATTATACGTACGTGATTCGGATTCGCTGTGTGTTCCGATCACGCAATCAATTAGTATTCTTCGACTGTTGCGTGTTATGACATTTGTCCAATTATACGTGATTGAGGATTCGATTCGTCTGATTGTCATTCTGGACGGGTGGCGTTAATCGTTTTGGAAATGAAGAGTTTTTTTCGACGGATTCTATTGTTCTTTGCCGATCGATTAGTCTAGATAGATTTTTTGGGTTGTCGTTTAAGAAGGCTGAATAAAAATATTTCTTTTTAGAATTTGGACTAATGACGTTTCAATCGGTAAAAGTATCGTGTGGTTCAAATTTAACAAAAAATATTTTTGAAATTACAGGTTGTAATAAATAATTGAATGTTTTTAATTTGATACTAAAATTATTATATTATATTTTTTTTCGAAATATACGCGAATGATGAAGTTTTGATTAAAAATAATAATAGACTTCGTATCTAAGAATTAAATGAGTTAATCGATTTGAGAAATTCAACGAGTTTTTGTTCAGATTTCAAGTATGAATTTCAAGTTTCGTGTTTTTACTTAAAGAAAATTCTGAATGCATTGAAGTCTAATTGTTTCAATGGGTGTTTTGACATTGAAAATTTTAAATTCATAATCAAAACTGTTCAATCTATTTGAGAAATTCAACGAAATTTTGTGCAAATGTCGAATTTAAAATGAGGGTTTCTCGCTTTGATGTGTTTATATCTAATTTGCTTAATTCTTAGTAAAAAAAATCAAATCAATATCTAATCCGGATTATAATTTACTAGTATATAGGCCCGATGTTAATAACATCAGCTGTAAATTTATAATCATACTATTATGTAATAAAATAAAAATTACAAAAATTATAGCCGTTATTATAATGACCATAAAGACTAAATTCGGAGCTCGCGTTATAGCCGTTCTCGTGTAACGATTATAGCCGTTATATTTGAACGACATACAGGCTAAATTGGAACGATATACAAACAAACACAACATCTGTCATCGGTGAGTATATACATGTATAAGGGATCCAAATATTTTTTCCACTAGGTAATAATCAACGTATTGCATAAGTCAATAGAGACGATTTTATAAGCATGATATTATAGACGTTAAGTGTATACGCATATACGCAAGAAGAATTATATATAGAAGATCGACGCGTCGTTTTAAAGTCACAAGCTTCATCGACACAAATACACATACACACAGAAATCCGCTATTATATATAGGGAATAATACAATAATTAAGGAAGGGATTGAAATCAAAAATTTTAAAAGTATTTCAGTTCGGCGGAACAACTCGAATCTCCTCTATATAATTCAAGCCGCCGCATATATATTATACAATAATATGATTCGCGAGAGTGCGCGTATGGGAGAAATTTCAGGGTATTTTCCCGCCCCGCTTTCAAGCCCGGCCGCCTTCTATAATTAAGGCAATTTAATTAAAACAGAATAAACTAAGCACTCCCGCGAAATTCATTATATTCCGCCGAAAGATTGTCGCTACAAGAACGGGATGCGCCCCGATAAAATATGAGTCCTCCTCCTTCGGCGAGAAGACGAAGAGGACTCATCAGCCCCCGTCGGACCGCCGGATCCCCGGGAGGTGGCTGCTGCCGTCTGAGGATAATTGCTGGATGGCAGACGAGGGGTGAATCGTCTCATCCCCGTGGAAGGGAACAATGTTTATTATTTTCGACCGGCCCTTTGCGTCGCGCGTAATGTAATGAGCGCGGATGTTGTGCTCACCGCGAGCGCTTTCATTACACGCGAGATTATTGCCGAGCCTCTTTCCCGCGGGAAGAATTCGGATTTTGCGGGAAGAGACAAATTGGACGGATGCGCGATATTAAAAATTTGCCGGATTACGGCGTTTTTTCGCTCTATTAGACGAGTGTATGCGGAAAACGTGGAACTTGCCATTATGCTCGGGCGAATTGGCAAAATAATTAAGTAGAACAAATGCGCAAAATTTAAATTTAGTATTTTGACGTTGTATGTTGTGTTTGTTGTAGATAGGAGTGATAAAAATATGTATAAAGGTGTTCATAGTTTGACGCAGTGTATGGGCTCTGCTAGGTTACAGTGTAAAATGAGTCGCACGAATGTATTGAAAAGAGGTAAATGGGTATTTAAAAAAAAAAATTAAAAATATATATTAATATGCAAATTTTTACGGAAATCGTTGGAATTGTATCTGAGTTTACATTATCACTTTTGGTTTCATTTGAAAATTAATTGAAAACGAATGATTCGTAGAAGACATAAAAAAAGTAAATATTTACAAAGTATAGAAAATATTTTTTTTAATACACAAAAAAGCATCAATTAATCTAAAGCGTAATTTTTATTGTTTTATATGACCGAGTAAAACAAAATTCTATCAAAAACCATTTTTTTTTCGACAAAACAGAAACAGCTTCAAACGAAAGATACGTGTACATCCAAAAAAACCGATTCCCAAATAACCGACATTCAAAAACAATCAATTCAGCATCCATTTAATAACGACAATAATAAAATGATCTGAAAGCATCGAAACCGATTCAGGGAAACTCCCCCGTTTTAATTTCGACATATTTACAATTCATTAAAACCGAAAAATGCCCAACAGACCGACCATAGATATGTGCAGGTCTTTCGGTGCGGTTTTTACGACGACCCCCCCCCCCCGCAGTGGTAGTATCGACAATAAAATTTTACTGGTGTCGCCTTATTTATTGATTTTAAACCGGCGGTTATTTTTTCCGGTCGTCTTGGTGGACCAGGTGCGCCTTAAAATCGGATTATTACCGCCCATCAAAAAAATGTTATGGCTCCGCTCGATATACGCACGAAAAGCGCGCCCATCGAATAAATATACCTGAGTATTTTCCGCTTTTGAAAAAAAATGTCGAAAAAACGATAAAAAAAGACTCTTTCCCGACGCACTCCGAGAGGGGACTATATTAAATTTTCTCGGCAATGAAAAAGTTGTTTCTTATTTCAGGTTTTCGTATGAATGTAAATTCGACTCGAAATTTTGTCCGTTTCGGTTTGATGCATGCGAAATTGACAGCAACTGATCTGATGTATGTTTAGCTTTATGAGATTTTTGAATAATCTTAAATAGAATTCTCAACAATTTAAGTAAAATATTTACTTATAAATTTTTTCCCGTAAATAGAATTGAAAAATCTATCATAAAATGATAAAAAAAATTGGAAAATACTCTCGAAATTCTTAATCGGATTTATATAGAAAAAACCTCGAACCCTTATACGAAGAAGGTGGTAATCCTCGCCTGCACAACTACACAGCCAATCAATTCGAAACAACCACAGGGCCATCATCCACAACACATTCAGCCCCATCGATCCTCGCATTTTCATACGACACGCAGAAAAAAAAATCGAGAGCTAAGCTTCGTGTCAAAAGAGCTCCGCTTTCCCGGGAAAATGGAGGTGCCGAGTGCACTGTCCTTGTTCCTGTGTGTGTTCCGAGAGACACGCCCGCTAAGCCTACCTGGATATGTTTTCATAGGTGACAAAGCCTTTACCCATCGGCACCGATCCACCCTAGTCTGAGCCCCAAAGCCCGATGGTGGTGGATGGATATGGAGGTTCGAGAGCCAGTTGTTCGACACCTTTTGTTTGCCGAGCTTTGAGTCCGAGGCATGGTTAAAGCGTTCTTATATGGGAAAATGCGCTTCTTGCGTAAAGTTTTGAACGGTTAAAGGATTGTTGCGATATGGAATTTATTTTTTTATAGCACAGCATACGTATTGTAAGATTTTAAGTGAAAAAAATGAGAAATAAAAAAATTTGCTATTGAAAACGTATTGTTTTATTGAAAAAACTTTAAGTATACACATGTGCAGTTTTATAGACTCACAGCAAAATAACTCCATCGCGCTTGGAGAAAATTGAGAAACTCTAGAGGCATAGTGCAACGTCGTAAAACTGCACTTGGTGAAAATTCCTACAATGGATTTAAAAAGCGAGGTGCAAAACAAAAACAGAGCAAAAGCGAGAACGTAGAGAGGGGAAACGATCCTTCACGGTGTTCACTTTTTCGAAGATTTTCCCTTTGTAGCCAACGCCGAAAGCCAGAAAGGCTCAAAGAGGCGTCGAAGCGAAGACCGCCGAGAAGAATGACCGAAGTGCTTCGACCTCCTCAGAGGGCCGGCCCTCTTTCGTCTTTTTCCATTTTCGATAATACAATACATCTTTGCCAAATTAAATTTTCGACTCCGACTGTGCAAGAATTCGCGAGAAGCGCCCTTGATTCGAAGCCGAATATCATAGATCGTTTGTGCCGTATTCAACATCGGGTTCACGGTATACGTTTGAATATAACGACGTGTTATGTTTGATACAATGTAAGGTATGCTTCTTTGTGCCGAACGATTATTGTAATGTTCAAAGGCGAAAGCTCTCTCGCGTCCATTTGTTTGGGCTCCATTAGACGGAAACCGCGAAAAGATTGTCCGTTTCAGCAAACCTCAAACCGTGTAAATTTTGTTTTAATAAAATACAAAAAGTCACATCAGATATTGAATCGAAAACGTTTTACACGACGAACAATAAAAAAATAAATCCTTGCGTATATACTGTTCGTCACGTAATTCATTTTCAGGCGTTTTTCGATATGTTTGAATGTGCCCTTCGCGAAGAAAATAAAAAAATAAAAATTCGATCTCTTTGTGCCGATATCATCTCGCACTTTCATCCCCTTATGAAAGGGCTCCGAAAAAGGTGAAAAATAAAATCAGAAAAAAAGAAGACGCGTTAATATTCAGCCTCTGAGGGATTGTGTGCTTAAAGTTCAATAGCACTCGTGCGCAGTAAACATCAAAGAGTTTGTACTGAGATATGCTAATACGAAAGGTGACGCTTTCCGATGTCTATACGTGATTTTTCGACAAATTAATCTCGCCTACGTTTTGCGAAATCGACAATTTTGCAATTTGTTTATTTAAAATAAATAAAAAATACATATTAAGCAGAAAAAGCATACGTTTTTCAAGCTTCAGTACAGTTCAAAATTATTCATTATTTATATGAAAAATTAAGGGATTTTAAACTGTATAAAAGCTTGAAAAACCATTCTGTATATACAGAAAAAATACTTACCGCATTACTATGCGTTTGGTCCGTTTTAAGTTCCCTATGATTCGAAAACTGTACATATACAGCCCTCCCACGTAGTTGAGCCATACAACCGCTGAAATACGTCACCATCGTCACAGCCGATGTCTCGTCGGCCATTTCGAGGAAAGCCTGCAAAAAAAGAGCAAAATTTCAATAATTCCCGATCATTGAATTACACAAAGCGGCCGAAAAGTGAAGCACGAAAAATTAACCGAAAAAAAGAGAAAACGTCAACGCTCAAATTCCGCGCATTAAACGGAGATTATGCGACCGTGTCAAGTTAAAATTGCGGATCTTCGCGTTCACGTGAAAAAGGTACGGCTTAGCGTACACTTCGGAACCCCGTTACAAGGGTATTAAAAAAAGGTACTGACAACGGCGAAAAACAAAAAAAAAATAACACAAACAAGTAACGTGCACACAGAAATAAACTCGAGAGCGAAAAAAAGCCGTAAAAGAGGCGCACGCCGAAAAGCAAAAACAAAGGATCGGACACCGGCGTATGTGCGGAAAGGACCCCAAATTGCGTTAACGACCGTCTGCAAAAAAATCACGTCCAACCCTCTCTCTCTCTTTCACGTTATCAAATAACGCTTTCCAATATTATTATTGGGGAAAATTCGAAGAATTTAATATGAAAATGCGCCGAAAGCGCGCCCCTGCGAATAAACGGCGGAATCAAACGGACACACAATAACAAACACGATAAAGCTTTCGCGTTTCGCGCCACGCAGAATAATGATGTTCCATCGAAGGCTGCATACCTGCGAGTCGTCGACAAACGGAAAAGCGAAATTTCGGAAAAGCGCCGAAATATTCGGAAAATTCGCCATAGTAGAACGTATCGCGTTTCCAAATACGCAACGTCCGTAAAATCGATTCGATACTTCAGATTTTTCCGCAAAGTACGCGTCGAAAATTGAAACTTATTTTCGTACGATCGCATTAATTATTTATCGCCAAAGTCGGCGATGGGAATTTACGTATTGACGACCCGTCGAGGACTTTGGGGTCACCGTGTGTCCGCGACGTGACACCAGGTCGATATTGATTAAACAATCTAGTGAATATTTCATAGGCGGGACAAGACGATAAAATCACATTAAAACATATTCGACATGTCAAAGATGACACCGGACACGATCGATTATTAAAATAAGCCGCTTTCGATACTGAATTTTATTATTTTTCCGTTCAATTATACGAATATGAATCAATTCGGACGATTCAAACGCCATTCCGATACGCAAAAACCCGAATAAACATTTGGCATCGACCAAATCTGTTAATTCGGCATCGGATTGCTGAAACTTTTCACACTTTGGCCCCCCGCGGGCCACGCCAATGGTCCGAGAAACGGGCCGCCTTATGAATAGTAAATTGAATCAGATTCGCCTCAGGCTCTTAATTGCATCAACCGAGAGGGTATTATTTCTCGGGCAGACGGGTTTTGATTAGACCAATAACTTTCGACTTTATCGAATTAATCGATTTACATAAAACACCCGTTTTGGCCCCTCGGAGAGTTTCTTATCGGCACCGTTTTCGATTTTTGCGCCGCCTCTTTGTTATTGTGCGATCGAATTGGGTTTCGATGCCCGCGAAGATTATCATTTTTAATTTGATTTTTTTCTTCCTAGTTTAGAAAATTAATTTGAAATAAAATGAAATATATATTCGAAAATTTATTTTAAAATATTCAAATAATGGTCGTTTAATTATCTAAACTACAATAATTTATTAATAAATTGATGAATTAGAACAGAAATGTAGTTTATACTAATTGATTAATAATCACAAACCAATTGGAAGTAATTTAAATTGAATCGAATATTTAATATGAAAATGCTTTCAGTGTGTATAATTACGTGCACTGATTAAAATAAAATACATCATTTCCTACATAAATACAAACGAAAATTATTTCGAATTGAATTAAACAACTAAAACGATATATTATAGTTAAAAAAAAATATACTGAAATGCAACTACGTGAAATACAAATACAGAAACGGCGCAAAGTAACCCCGCGGCATAGCGCAAAGTTTCGACATCGCCGATCCGGAATCGAAAACGTTTGAGGGCCGACTTTTTTCAGCCCCGGAACGGCTGAATAAACGATTCGAGTTATTTTAGGGTCAGTTTTGACCGTGGCTCAAAGGTAAATAATGGCTGCCGCACAAAGGGCCCGTCGCGTAATTCCATTTGCCCCGAAACCGTGAGACATTAGGGCCCTGACCCAACGCTCACTATACACAATGGTGAGTAGCTGCGATCCTTAATCTATGGGTCGCGGGAATACTTCGGAATTGTTGTCGATATAACAGTATTGTGAATGGAAAATGGGAGCCTTCGAGTTCGCTAATTAATCATTGAAAATTGAGTCGACCATGTTTCATCATCATCATAACAATGTTAAATTGTTCAGTGTGTATAGGGTGTGAATGAATATAATATACCCGTGATATGGGTAGCTAGAAAAAGGTTGAGGGTGGCCGAAATTTATACGGTCCCGTAAAATAATATGTGCAAAAATACCTAGGGTCTAATGTTCCCGTGATTAACGCAGATTTGTTTTTACAAATGTTTCCAAGGGGTCGAAGATAAACCGTGGAGAGCGCGTAATTATCGCACCAGAGCGAATGGAATATTTACCAAATTAAGGCGGTCGCTAATTTCGCTAAAACGCTATGCTTTTACCGCCTTTTGCGACAAATTCCCCCATAGAATGATCAATGTCAGAGGTCAGCAAACTTAAAACACAATATTATACTCAACAAAGACATTTAATCAAATCATAATCTCCGTTGTCTTTAATTAGATACAATGCGTGGACCGATAAATTTTGTATTCTAGCAATGCAAAAGCGTTCGGATCAAACGTTTCGAATTAATTAATCGGATCGTCTCACCTGATTTTTCCCTTTGAGGACGAGCACGTTCGTGACTCGCCCGAACGGTATGCCCAGCTGTATAATTTCCGCTTCGGTGGTCTCATTAGGAATATTCCTTATATGGATGACCCGCGAAGGTTTACCCACGTTCGGCTCCAGTTTCACCTGAAACAAAAAAAAAATATTGAATCATCCAAAAAAATCGAAGATTACACGAAAACAATGGCGGAAAATTATAGAAACTGTTAGAAAATTTTATTATAAAGACTATATGTGTTAAGCTATGAAAGGAAAATTCAAAAGTGAAGGCGCAAGCCATTCACACAATCTCGGTTCTCATTCCGCGGTGAAAATGAACGCGTAATAGAGCCAAGAGGCCGGAGGCTCTGCGGGAAATTGTACGTGGAAATTCTGATGGTGCACACCAGGAATTGTGTCACGATTAGGCCTTTCCTCTTATATATTTATTCTCTTGTACGTGTGTATGTGTGCGAGCAGAAGTCTGAGGGTTATTAAGTGATCGACCGAAGATAAAATGGAAGACGGCAATTTGTACGAAATCGTCTCCGGGACGTAGTAAAATTGAATCGATTACCGCTATGAGTGTCTTACCGAGAACGAATTGCACCAATTTCGGTTTTATATGAAAATTATTATAAAAAATAATATAACTTTCGAATATCGTAGCAATGTGATCGCTTCGAAACAAAAATCGCTAAATCAACAAAAAAATGGATTCAATTAAATTAAAAAATCCAATTTTTAAATAAAATTGATATAAGCAAACCACTACATCAAAATAAAATGAATTAAACCAATAAAAAAAAACACACTCATAAGAAGACATTCAGAAAGGTGAGTGAGTGAAAGGGGGTAGCTTTGTAGTAAATCTTCCAATCTGGTCCCGGGGCGACTGTACTCTCCAGTTCGCAGATAAACCGATTTTCGGATAAGACCCAATCTCGGGAGCATTGCCCGAAAGAAAAGCGGGAAAATTTGTAACGGATAAAGTCTCGGCGCGTCGGGGATCATTAGTTAAACTTTTGGTAAATAGTTCTGTGCGAGACGAGAAAAAAAACCCGGCTAGAGGAGAGATCCCACTCGCTTATTTATAAGCGGTTTTTTTTTTCTCGCTGTCGAATTTGTGTGTGGAAGGGACATTTTTAAAGTTCGAGACGCTCGTTATGCACGTACCGAGAAGGAAAAGAGTTCGTAACGGTTTTGCAGGGCGTCGGAAAATGGGAAAAACTTGGGAGGGAAAACAAGTTCGCGTGACCCGAGCGAATTAACGTTATCGGTAAAAGCGTTAAACTTGGCGGGCTACTAAGGGCTGTGGAGGGTGAGAAAAACATTATTGAATTAAAAAGTTTAATTTTGCGTAATGGGTGTTTCAATTCGCCCGAACACGGAATAAATTTGAAATATTAAAATGAATGTGTCGTTGTGTACGTCTTTATTGATTTGTTTTTTATACAAAGTACCCATACATTGGAATTAAACGATTCATTTAATCAAATAATAATAATTTTAGATTTAACTAAATGCATCTAAATTTAATACACAAAAGTACAAGTCATTCAAGTATAATACAACGATGTTTTTGATTAATTATTAAATTTCAATAGAAAAATTCGGTTTAGTACCAGATCTATAATATATAGTATGAAACGCTATAGTCCAAAGACCACTACTATTGCACTATTAATCTTTAAATTGACTCAGTAAGTGTAGACACGAACATTTTTACGTTTCCTGCACGACTGCGAGGGTTGAACTGAAGTAAATTAATGTATCGCTTTGTGCTTCTTCGTCTCACACCCCGCCAAAGTAGAAAATTCCGGAATTCCGCTCCAGACAAACTACACGTTGTGCAACAAGTAACTACATGCCACTTTAGATTTTATCATTGTTCCACCACCTAGTTATAAAGTGGACAATGATAAACGATCTCCTTGATTGCCATTATGGAATAATGAAAGAAAATGAGCGCATTCCGCCGGCAAATCTCTTATAGCCACTCATTCAAATTACGCGACAAATCTAATAGAGATGACGAATTAAGACTCTGCGATTTAAATCAATATAATCTCTTTATATAGTATAATACATACTTGATATCTGTTTATATAATAGTAGTAAATAAAAAAACATATTTGTTAAAATACTTGTCTATTTATATGTTACGCTACGTTTGTGTAATCGTTTCGTCTATGAACGAAGCAAAGAATCTAGCTTTTACTATGAAATTTAACAACATTTTGTGGTGTATAGGTATATCATAGGTACATCATTTAACGTTTTTTGTTAAATATGACAATTGACGTGCCTCACGTAGTGATGACGAACCTTTTTTTTGTTTACGTGCCAAGATTTCTAAATATTTTTGCTGAGAATCAGACATGACAAGGAATTTTAAATGTCTTCTATTTATATTATTCAGAGATCGTTAAAAGATGCGCCTTCGCTAGATGCCGCATATACACCATCAGATGTTGTTAAATTTCATGAACAAACCAAAATTCTTTGCTTCGTTCATGAATAAAGCGATTATACAAACGTAATGTAACAGATAGACAACAGGCTAGTAATGTTATAAATTCGAATGTATCTTTTAGAAAAGCTCTATTCGCTTGCATCAAAGGATGTCAAAAGCAAACGTTTCGGCTTTCGAAAAGTCAACCCGGATCCAATCCGAAGAAAGCCCCAACAACGAAAAGGCGACGCGCTTAAATGTATTAATTTAAAAATTGCCCGGACATCACAAAGGACCCCATCCGAAGACGGTCTTTGAAAAACGAGAATGCCTCACCTGTCCGGTGGTCGGACATGTGCGACGCGAAGAAATAAAATTAAACCCTTTGTGCTTCGGCGTAATGTAATAATGGATGGGCCACAGTGAAAGGACACATAATATACACAACAACAGAGTATCCGTCTTCGGAAAATGCACTCGCGAAAATGCGCGCGTTTTTCCTCGGTCGAATTATGCGGTGGCGTGCACCGCCGACGACATCGGTCATTATGTACAATAAAATTATATTGAGGAACCAATCGAGATAAGTGCGTCGTGTGAGTATCGAGGAAAGTGCATTCGCCATTGTGTGTCGTTAGGAAAAATCTAATGAGTCATACGCGAATTGCTGTGTTTATCGAAAATGAATGCGAGCTTCGGTCGTATGCGCGGTGCACGCGATTTGAATCGGGTTCATGTTGTTATTAGTGTGATGTTATTTAAATATTTATGTTGAATCATATCAAAGTGATAATCGTACTGAATTACAAGTAATGTTATATGTCAATATTTTTTTAGATTTTCAATAATAATTGAAGTTAAGAATAGAGTGATATTTTTCTCTTCACGTATAAAGGAAAATACACGAATTTCGAACAAATAGAAAAAGTCTTATCCTGCGACGAGTGTGATGATATATAATATATTAAAACAACATATACGTATAGATATTTAAAAATAAAAATTCGCATCGTCAGGATTACGACCGAGCTTCACTCTATTGATAAATCGGATGAAATTTTTCATAGTTTTCCGGGTTTTCATCCGGATTTTCCGCGGCGCTTTCAATTACGCGATCGGATTTAAATCGATCCATTGTCGGCCCCACCACAAAGAAACTTCCTTCCATTATACCCCGCGTACATAATAAACATAATACGTGGCCGCACAAAACCATACAACGACACATAAAAATATAATAAAAGAGTACACAATGTAGCCGATAAGCGAACGTGGTATTGTCGCGCTCGATTACGCCGCGTCTCCGAGGTTTCGATTGCGTATTTCCGTGGCGGCGGATAACTATTTTTAACAAAGGTCCCCGTGCTCATTTGGGTCTTTCGCATTGTGCTCAACTCGAATGGAAAAGATCCCCGGGAGCGTATTGCCTTTTCCTCTATTCACTGTTAAAATAGAGGGTTCTATGTGTGCGGGTGTTTGTGTGTGAGGAGGCCGCCAAAGCAAACGCGCACATACTCGAAAAGAATGTTCGCAGTCGTTAATTAAAAAAATATGCGACTTTGATCATCCCCGACCCGTGGCGGATTAAGAAAATAAAACGATTTTTGTGTCCGTAATGAAAATGGGTATTGGACGGTGTTCGTTTTGGAAAAGCTCGAGATTCTCGTAATACGGTCGTAAAAGAATGAATGCGAATGAAAAAATATTAGCTTCCCGTATTAAGCATCTTTTGTAACTGTGTGGGGATGAAAATAATGCTGAATAAAAATTTATTGAATTATTTTTTAAATTTTCATGTATTATATTATATACAACCCTTCGAATATTTAAAGAAAATTAAACAGTCAAAAGGGTCAAGAAGGGCGTCTATTGAACCGAGCGTTAAAAGCTCCAACAGCTGTCGCTCCCCATAACACTCAAGAGTAAAAGTTTAACAATTCAAGGACTC
Source organism: Hydropsyche betteni (assembly GCA_028571205.2). Lineage (NCBI taxonomy): Eukaryota > Metazoa > Arthropoda > Insecta > Trichoptera > Hydropsychidae > Hydropsyche > Hydropsyche betteni. The sequence goes on from JAOXNN020000016.1 coordinate 331,630, forward strand.
AACACCAATTAATCGTCGGTTAACGAAGTAACTAAAACACTATATACAATTCAATTTAAAAACACATCATATCAAACTTTTTTATGAGCAAAACATGAATAAAAGTAGTATTATACGAGTATAAAAAAAAACAACAGATCGAATCGCCTGGAAATTGCCACTATTACGTCGGCGCAAATCGCACCGTTGCAATCCGAACAAATCGAAAAGACCACCCTGCATCGGAGACGAGCCAATATTGGATAACTGTAACGCGATTGAAAAGGTAAATAAGGCAAAAACATATAAAATAACAAAGGCGGAACCTTTACAAGGCATCATTTCGAGCGAACGGATCAAATAAGCGATTCCCGAGATTTAATAGATACATATCGAAACGGAGACGCGGAAACGACGACACAAAGAGGCCCTCTTCCCTTTCGACTTTTCCACGTAAGGCGCTTCGGATAAGTGAACGACTCGATGGCTACACGCCGGTCGAGACAACGAACGTCTTCTGGGCGAATCTGGCCAAATTGTCTTCCCCGTTTCGGCGGAAAATCGCCGAGTTTTCTTCCCTCTTTGCCATGGAAAAAGAAGATAATGACGTCTGGGTTATGTGGCGGCACCTGTGCGCCCCAATTTCGATCCGAGTCATTATTCACGCAATGACAGAGCCTACGCGGGAAGCCCCTTTTAATGATTGGGCCCGAATGACGTTTGCATACGTTCGTAAATATATATGGAGACGTTCACAACGAGATGTGGGCACATTCGTTATGTGGAGATTAAATAATAAGGCTGTGCGCGTCTTTTGGAAGGAAAATTCTCGGTAGCGTTTGTGACATTCTTGCCGAACGGAATTAATTCGACGTATTCATATAATAGGAAATATAAAGTATAACAAAAAAATAATCATCATCAGTGAAAATAGGTTAAATAAAAGTACGATATTAAATGGAAAAAAATAAATATTGATCATGATATTCATCGCATTGATGAAAAAATAAATGTTACTATAGACGTACATAAAATCAAAAGCTAGCAAAAAGAAAATTTCAACATAATGACATATCAATTATGAACAATATGCTTATATGAATATAAATATGATTAAAAGGATCGTTCGTTTATGATAAAACGAAACCTTTTAAATATATGAAAACATATTAAGTATTCATTTCGTGAGTATAATATTATAAAAATAAACAATTTCGGTTAGTGGAAGATAGATTAAGAAAATAAAAAAAAAAGTGAGCAATAGCTTTTAAAAGATTTCGTCCTATAATAAAATTTCATGATGCGCGCTAATAATTTAAGACATTTCAAACTAAAAAGCACAGGGTATTACTTATTCAAAATGAGTTTGAGATTTTTTAAACAAAACTGACTCAGAAAAAAATGGCGAAGCATTTAAATGAACGTATTGAAAAAAACACAAAAAATAAAAGGCACAAAAGAACGAAAGTGAAAGTACGCAGAACGTTAAATGTTATACGGTTATACAATATATTTATAGAAGAGGGACTCTGGGGAGAGTGCCATCGTAAAAAATCAGATTACTATCGCGCCGTATGTAAATTTACGGGACTGCTAAAAAACAAAGTAAAATAAAACCGAGAAAAATAAAATCAAAGTATTAACTCCCAGCAAAAGCTTTTGACGCCCTTAAACACTCCGAAGAAACCCCGTCCCGGAACCAAAAAGAGCCTATAATGTCCCGAAAAAAACAACAATATCGTCATAAACAATCAACGTATGTATCAAAAGGGTTAAATAAAAGGCTTCCGGTCACTCAGCTGCACTCGAACCCAAGTGGAAATGCTTAGTCTTGCGAAAGCTCTTCGAATGTTATTCGGCACTTGACGCGATTTCCACTCACGTGTGTAACCCTTATATATTACTCTCTCGTATAGAGGAGACTTCAAACACTTTGGCGGGGAAAAAGCAGTAGGAAAATGTGCGAGCATTTCGTAGAAAAAGGAAAAACGGTCCTATGCGAAATTTCCCGATATTAATTGCTCCACGAAAAACGATCGAACTAAACGCCTTTGTAATTAAAAAGTTCAATGAACGAACGGTTCAAGAAATACGACATACTGACAAATCTACAATGGAACGAAAAAAATCAATTCCCCAACAGAGAATCCGTCACGTTTCCCGACAAACGCAACGTAGATTTTCCGGCCCGGAAAAACGTCTCGTTTTCCGCGACCGGTGCGTAGACGTGTACCTATCGTCCCACGACCAATACGGAGGTTTTATTTAATTGGGACATTAGTGGGAAGGGACACCCCTCGGTGGGACGGGAAATTCGGCGATGGGACGGGACACTGGACGAAGGAGTGGGACAGGCACGAAAGAGCGGAAAACAGGAGATGGACGAGAGGGATAAAGAGAAAAACATTTTTTAAAAAGCGATCTAATTCTTTCGCTTTGAAGAGGGCGGACACAAAGCGATATGAATCTGTGTGTGTTTGCTGGGCGAGTGTACGTTCGAGGTGAATTACACGTAGGCAGAAAAAAATCGCTGGAAAATAAAAAAATGCGCAAGAAAATTATGTATGAAAATGGAAACGAGATCTACGAATGATCAATACTCGAAATCTCATTACAGTTATAAATAAGCTCCGCATTGAAAAGTAGTCGTGTTTGTGAGTCTGAAGTCGGTTATATGATATTTGGTTTTCTGAGAAAATTGTGCGCGATTATTTTCGATTTGTAGAATGATTTTTTTTTCATAATTAAAAAATTGCCAAGAATTATACGGGAATTTAAATAAACTAATCAAAATTTCTATTATACAATTACTTGTATAATAGAAATATAATAGAATATAATAGAAATATTAATATATAATCGTATAATAGAATATTTAAATGTTTATATTATTTGAACGCAAACGAATTTCATAGGATGAAAATTTTAGCCAACTGAAAACTAAAACTAATTTTAATTAAAACCGTACAACATTAAGGTAATTGAAGTCTTGTTATTTTATAATAAACTGAGATTTAACATGAAGAACAACTTTTTTCTTTTCACAGACAAATTTAATTATGACTACAGAACAAAATTTAATTTTCGACATAATTTAGAGAAAAATCCTTTTAATCATATAACACACAAGACGAAATACATCAAACACACGCCGCACAAATACAAACAACGCGAAAAGAGCCAAATAAACAATTGACCACCCAACCAAAAGGCCGACCGTAAAAATATGCAATCAACGAAAAAAATCACCACCTCCCCCTTGAATAACTTACGAAATTCGAAACGCGAAACGAAACCAGACAAGACACAGGACAGAGGAGTCCGCAGCGGCCATAAATCGGGATGAATAAGTTATCAGGGTGCTTTATTACAGCCCGGTAAAACGCGTCGGTCGCAAAATCGCAACTACGTGGAAACTGTTCTGAACCCTACCCTCCTAGAGGCCAAGGGCCAAATAAATATCTAAACACCGCCTAAATTATTTAGTTCCGATCCGCAGGTCGGATATTAGCGGGTTCGTCGTGTTTACAAGCGGCGCAAAACCGACGCGCGCGATCCGGATTTGCGGGTCGGTCGGCATGCGAATGTTGAGGGTTGTTGTCGAGGGTTGTTGTCGGGGATGTTGCAGTTTTGGCCGGTGTGGATTCGGCGGGGGGTTTGTACCTTTTTGGTGGCCGAATCTTGGTTGTTGTTGTCTGGGTGATGGGGGGCTGCCGGCGCCATTACAGTCACGCCGCTCTGTGACAGGAGCTCGTCAGAGCCTCTCTGCAAATGGAAAGAATATGTTATTAGTGAAAGTTATGTCGGTAGTTATATAAAGTTTAAATATTCAGACGCCACAGTAGTGTTAAAATGCGAAAACGCGAGAAATGTTTACGTTTTTCGCATGTTTACGCTGCTATGGAGTTTCGTCCAGGTTGTGAAAAAGGAAAGGTGCGTTTGATAAAAATAGTGTAGATGAAATATAAATGGTGTGTATGAAGAATAAAAAAATGATGAAATTAGTTAAGAAAACTTTTTTTATATAAAATCTACAGAAGCATTTTATTATAATGACTATTTATTACAGAAAGTGAAAGTGTATTATTTATTATATATACTTTACATATAACGAGAAATGAACAAGTGTTTCATAAATTAATATCCAAATTTATATTTTACAAACCTAGAATATTTTAAAATTCTATGTCAAGTTTTTGATTTAAAATTTCAATACATATTCAATGTTTCTTATCGATTTTTTTTACAATTTGCTTAAAAAATTTAACTTCAATCGCTTAACAACCGAAGCTTGCATTACAAATATAGATTTTTATTATTATTATTACAATTTAGAGTTTTCTTTACTTAAATATGTTATTATATATAATATTTCACCAAGTAAAACCAACTGAGAGGAAAAAGCTCGCTCTTAGTTTGTCCATATTTGAGGACGATGACAGGATATGGGTTCATAAGAAAAATTCAAGAAGCATGGTCTGTAAAATATCGATGTTTTTAATAAAATATAGAGTTTTAAGTACTATAATTGATTTAATTTCATTATTATAAATATCATATATATTTGATGATATAAGATAATAAATTCATAAAAAGTTGTCCCAATTCAGCCAATACAACTCTAAAACGAAAACAATCCGATACGAAAAAAGTAGGAAATTCAGCGTCAAAGAAGCGAACAGGTGTCTTTCCCCACAACCATTAGACTCGACCGTCAACGACAATATGCCCCGGCGACGTCACACAGCAAAAGCAGCAAGACAAAAAAGAAAAATACGACAAAAAAAAAGAAAAAGTACGAAAAGAAAAAAAACAACAACAACAGACAGAGAAAGAAGAGGCGCGAAAGCTCCGGAGCGAAAGTTCAGCGAAAGCTCTCCTCGCAGCCGACCCGAGGAAAACCGAAACGAGCTTTTTATTGAGACATAAAAATATTGCGCGAGATCTCGCCCGGCGATATCGTAAAAATCTATACGCACTCAAAGCCCACCCCCGCAAAAAACCGCCCTGAGAAAAGCCCGCCCCTGCGTACGTAGGAAAGTGAAGAAGTAAAAACGTCGAGTCTGTATGAAATTGTCTTTGGCTCTTAGGCGACCTCGCCATATGGCTGGCGTGATGTGATATCGTTCGTTTATTTTATGGGCCGATTTTTATTTTATTGAATTTCGTGGAAGTTTTGATGGAATCGATAGTTTCGGTGTCATATTTTTTTTCCGCTTTGAGTAATATTGGGGGTGTGATTTGATATATCGCCGAACGAATGATTCTATATATATAATATATCACGAATAACCCAACAATAAAATTATGTTTTTACTGAAAATTATTACGTAGCTCATTGAGTATCAATAAACGGATATTTTGAAAAAATAAAATATTAAATTTAAGAGCTAATTTAATACATAGCGTTAATCTATGAGAGTTACCACAGATGAACAAAAATCAGTTATTATAAATAAATATTTGCAGCCTTTTGTTTATATCTAATAAAAGTGTTTCGCATAAACTTTGCAGTACTAAAATTCACAAGAAAATTTTAAAATTAAAAACAGCTTCTAATATAGAATAGAAAATTTTCATTTATGGAGCATCTCAACCACGCGAACTTTTACATACACCTGATCGGTGGATATATCATGTTGATTGCCAAGCTACGTACACTTGATATTTTATAAACGCTTATCCGAGACGTTAGAGAGGGAAAGGTGGAATATATTCGTCCCACTTTAACGCAGGTAGACATAAAGCCAGACCGGGACGGGTAGAAGAGAGAGAGCCTGCCGCGGTAGAACGACTGGGAAAAATGACCGTAATTCCGTGCGAAATTTATGCAGAACAAAATGCGTTTCTGAGTAATATGAGACCGTCACTAAAAGCTCGCAGAGACAGGTGTGCAGGGATGACAAACGAGCGGTACGCGGGACAATGTCAAATCGGGATAAAAACGGGACTTCTTCGTCGTATATAGGGAGCGGCGTCGTTGTTGTTATTGTGAGTTAAAAGTGTCTCGAAACGTAAACCGGTTGAATTAAACTCGTATGAAAAGTATTAGACATTTCAGACGTTTAAATGCACTTAAACAAAGCTTTTGTTTGAAAATATGTTAAATTTTATAATAAATGTATACACGGATTATTACGAAGCGAAATCTTTACTGCTCGAATCGGAAAAATAACATTTTTCACGCATTTATAGACCATCATGTGTGAGCGAGTGTAATCCTTAAGCGTTCCGTACAAGGTTTGATTGGGCATAAAAGGCACAAGATGCTCCATTAAGCCGCGCCTCCATAATCCCCGGTTAACCCACGAAAGGGTCCACTTCCTCGTCCTGGGGATTATCAGATTGTAATGTCCCCGATATCCTGTAGAACCTTTTTTTCATGTGAAAATTCGATGAGCCGAGGAAAAGCTGATAGACGCCTCCGCGTTTAATTGAAACTACACGTGTTACGTAAGACATTACGAGAGAGCTTTTTATGATATCGAAAAAAATGGATTGTAAATTGAAAAGCGTTATTGTTGATATAAATGGATGGAATTATGAAAAAAAAGCTACACAAAGATTTTTTATAACATCGATAAAACAAAACGTAAAATTTCATCCGAAACTTATAAATACGTAAAAATGCGAGAATATTAAAAAAGCAATATTCAAATAATAAAACAGCACGAATTCCAAAAAATACAACCAAATATAAAACGCATTACACTTTTATGACTATATACGCGATTCAAAAAAGTTTCCCGTATATTTTTCAAATCTCGTTAACAGTAAATTCAACCCTTATTGTTCCCATATATGATTAGACGTGATAACCATTAAATTAATTTCAAACACGAAGATCGTATCGAGAAAAGTTCAAGAGACTTTATAATTATAATATAATAATTAAATCAAATGAAGTAATCTGCACGGTTAAATTAAAATTTAAAAGACTTACATATATAAAAACAATAAAAAATAAATATAAACGGATCGATCATATACGAGAGTTAACTCAATTAACTCGCGCTCAACGGACGTTCACGAAGCACTTTTATTCAGTGTACACCGTCAAAAGGCTGCAAAGGTACCCCAGAGTTTTTTCATCAATTTTTTCACCAGGATCTTCCCCATTTCGATTATTTTATAGGGGATAACCGGGTTTACAGCCGGGTCCGGTTTCGTGCGAAAAATAAACAGCGAACGCCGCATAATGAACTTTCCGCGTAACGAGCTCGAATTTATATACACACGGCGAAGGTGCACCCCGGGGGTTTTTAATTATAATATATATATTTATATTTATATATAAAACGAGGTTGCCGAATATCGCAATAATAATAATGGTGATGATGATGGAAAAAATCCGGCCGGAAAAAGGTTACGGTGAATGTTATTGCCGGCGGTTTACGGCTGCTGCTGTATTGCGTTTGAATTTTAACTGGGTTTTTATATGATCGAAATTAATTTTTAAATATAAATTTTAATGAAATTTGAGCATTATATAAAAATTTAATTTTTTGCAATATAGCGTATTTCATTAATTATTTATTATTTATTAAAAAAAATTGATGTAGTTTTATGAAATTTAAATTTTCAAAAGTGTCTTTGAAATATTTCACTGAAGGTGAAATAATTCACTTTTTTTATATTATAGTTTAAAGATAGAATAATTTTTTATTGAAATGAGAAAATTGCCTTGAAAACTTTGAAAATAAAGCCGATTTAAATTTTTCTTGAAAAAAATAAAAAAATTTCAAAATATTTTATAATTTGAAATTATATAAAAAAAAACAACGGCATACAAATACAAATATCTAAACAACCTATAGTCGTCCACAAATCTTGCGTTCAACACAAAAACCCATATAGAGATTAAAAGCATTTTACACCCATTAATCGCAGTCGGAAGCTACAAAAAGGCCCAGAAACGACTGAAATAAAAAAGAAAAAAGCAAACAAAACACCACCAACAAACGATTTTCCTAGGACAGAACAGTGCCTCAGGCTTCCCGTTCTGACAGAATAATCCCGGTCCGCGGATCGTGGAGGTTCCGCCCAGGTGAAAAATCATTTGTCAGGTGGGTGGTAGCCGAAACCACCATAAGTAGAACGATGGTGTGGAGACGACGATGGAGGTCTTCGCATTTTCCTTAACAATGAGTGATTGTGCGTCGCGGGCTTTGCTGCGGTTATTTTTCCCTCGTCACTGCTATTTTTCCACGTCATAGTTTTTTGCGGTGTGTTTGTTTAACCGTCTAGTTCATCCGACTAACCCTCCAGGTGGGATGATTTAATTAAAAAATAATAAAAAAATATAATGGGATAAAGTTGGCTGCGGTTGCAGCGAAAATAAGTGGAGTTCGGTAATAATAAAGTTTAGGTAAATTGAATGGGTTTTTATTGTTGGATATAAAATGATTTTTTTATTAATAAAATTCGATTGAAATAAACGTGGGTGTAGCAATACATTTTTCGCGTCTCGGAGAAATTCTCCACATAAATCTAGCGGGAAAAGAATTGCAACAATATATATTTCGGCACAAGTTTCATAATTGTCCTTCCATAAACCTGGGATACGTGGACGGTCCGAGCGTTATTACTTTACTTTACTTTTGTTCGACCCTCTATGAACGGGCAGTCATAACTTTACCTTTACGCGGCGATGATCTTTTCGTAACAAAATCAAATATATAAAATAACAATGATAAATAAGGGACGTAATAAATTTATATATTAATTATAGTATTTTTGATAAAAAATCTGATTAAATATAAATGAAAAAACTTTTTATGTAAATAAAGTATGTTTATAAGAAGACTTTGTTGTGATGCAGTGATATTAATCTCAAGTTTTCATACAGTTGTTTGGTTAAAGTTCAAAGTTCTAGAAGTCGTTTTATTCAAGTGAAAAATGCAATCGATTCATCTCTACGTTAAACAAAGATAAAAAGCATTGAAACACCTCAAATATAGGCATTTCAAAAATGCGCATAGAACAATCAAAACGAAACTCGTCGAAAATGTTCAGGTAGCGCCCGAGACCACTTCAATTCCATTTGTTTGAGTTGTAAAGTGTCATGAAATATGTAAGACACGCGTAGGTTTCAGCGGTTTTTCCCGCCAGGCGAAAGCTATGTAAAATCGTCGCGTAACTACTTTTCCGCGACAATAACTCGAAAAATGGCACTCGTCTACTGTCACGCGGTTCTTCCTCTCCAATGGAAATTACAATACCAAATTGATACGAAACTTTGCTTTCAGACGAAGCATCCACCCGGGCCCTTTTCGCGGTTTGTCGAGTGGCCGTTATGTAAAAGCCTCTTTTTTCTCAGTCCAGATTTTTGTATTTTTGTTTCGCGAAAGTTTCGCGTTCTTAAAACTACGCGCGTTTCGAGTTCTGTTCAAATACTGTATTTTATGGTTGTTCTAAAACGCTTCGGAGCGTATTGTGATCAGAAATAAATAAAGGCGTATGTGATCGGCGGTGAAAAGTTAAATTTCAGCTCTTTTGTGAAAGGAAAATCAATCGGTACATAATGGCGAAAGCGTAAACGGTACGCTGGTTTATTTCAATAGACTCGTCTATTATGTGAAAACGAATTTAATTCGATCTTCGTACGGTTTCGTAATTTTTTATTATATGGGCGAAAAATGAGATAGACCTTTTTTTAGCAATACGCATGTTTTCATATGTTTTATTTTTGTCTGTATGAAACTAATCAAAACGCATGCATGTGTAGGTTTTCTTCTTAAAAAAACGAAATTGATTCCGAAAAATAATCGTTTTTTTTACAATTTTATGACTACGAATATAAAATTTAATACATATTTCGTTCAGTGTTAAATTAAATTGAGTTTGAAATTATTATTTTTTAATACCCAATTGAATCGATAAAGGTATTATAAATTGAGATTAAAAAAGTTTGCAAATAATGATTTGAACAGTAAGTTTAAATAACGTAGATAACTTCAAATGAATTGAGTTCATTTAAAGAGAAGTATTTTTTTTATATTTTGATCTGAAAAAATATGAAATCAAAATTTATACGAATGAAAGTATTTTATACGTCAACTTCAATCCCAAATCAAAAGTTTTCTCTTCTCACAACGTACATACATTTCCATCGAATTTTTTCAGCCGAAATAAAAAAAATACACCTATTTCGAAGGGAGCATCCGACACTCGAAAACTCGAACAATGGGCACTAGAAAACGAGCGCACAAAAGGACCACAAACGAGCGTGTCGCCTCGGAATCCCGGGATTCGAACGAGTCGAGATTTTTATTCTATTCTACGAGTCTTTCTCCATCGCCACTACTTCTTCTCGTCCTCCTCCATATTTAGAGGACAACTTCGAGCCGGAAAAGCCGCAGGAAGAAGCTAAAAATCGACGGATAGGGATGCGTTCGCGGTACTACTCGTTATCGGACGGGACATTGTCTCGGCAGGTGAATTTTCCACTTTTCCCCGGAGGAAAGGCGCCGAGGTCTCGTCACAAAGAGATGATGAAAAGGAAAAGTTTCTCGTGAAAATATTCTGTCGCCTCGTTGTTTCGGTTCGGGCTTTTTTTCTTATATACGCCATAAGTATTGCGTATACCGGGCGATTCCGGCTCTCGTTATTGTTTCGCGAAGTTTCGTCCCTTTTCCAGCCCTCCGGCGATGCTGAAAGTCGACTGTGAAAGAATTAAAAGGGTAAGGGAGAGGCTGGAGTTAAAGTTGGGAAAAAATGAACGAAAAAAATTGAAGTAATTAACGCGCGAATTTTTAATTCTGCGCGATCTTTGATTTGATGGGCCACAATTTTTTATTAGAGATTATGTACATATTTTTCTGTTGAAAATGCAAATGAGAGATGCTTAATAACTTTGAATAATGAAAAAATGCAATATATTTTTCATTCGAATTGCTGAAAATGAAATTTTCGAAATATTTCGGCGAGGGATATTAATTTTTCTGTAATTTGAATGGAAATTTTTAAGTTCTTCAATTTTTATTTAATTTACGAATAGCGTTATGAAATCAATCATCTATATAAAACAAAAAAGGTATTTATATTTTTCAGATATATTTATTGTATGTGTAATTCAACAAAAAAAAACAACAAAAAAAAACAGTTATTACTCGAAATTGAAAACGCTCGCATTTGAACGTAAATGTATACGTCGCAAATAGAAAAATTAAATTATACGTACAAAACTCATATTTTCGCGAGCCTTAAAAAGGTATTAAATTTCAAAAATATTTGATGCTCGAAAAGAGACCGGCAGTACGTGCACCATTATCGAAAAAACCATCTCTCTCGCGTAATTGAAGAAAAACACGTTTTTTTCAGACTCGCGAAATTTTTCACCGAAATTTCAGCGCAATGCGAAAACTAAAAAAAAATAAACGAAATACAATATAACCGCGATTAAATATCTCGCGAAAAAAACAAACGAAAAAATCTTGAGTTTCATCACAATGGCGCCAAAGTATGCGCTTCATTTCAGGCGCCATTGTACGGCGCATTTCAGGAGTTTTTTTCCCGTTCGATATTGCGGAAGCATATATGTTGTGTTTTTTCAGCACCGAACGACGGGAAAGCCGCGGGATTAACTTTTTTCGTTGTGTGAGCGCAGATACCGAAATGAAACTCTATTCAGGCGTTGCATGCAGAAGAAAAATCGCAGATAAGCAAATAGTAGTTTGGCGGACGAACGAGTGCCGAATAAACAATGGTGGAGGGATGAAATTTCATTTTGTGACATCCCCTTCGGTGGAAATGTGCATTTTCAGACGTGTACTCGGAAAATGCACGGTGTCGTGTCTCGTAGAGATAAAACGCGTATTCTATCCGAATGACGCAACGTTTGTTTGTTGTAATAAAATATTTTGAATGAGTTAAATTCGTGTGGTTAACATATATACATATCCTCCGATTTGAATGATGCTTGTTTTACACGTTTTCATTTTAACGCGGTCTGGCTTATTTTTAATAGGTGTATTTTGGATCGCTTAGCAAAAAAAAAACAATCATTAATCACGGAATTATTAAATCACAAATTACCTATAATCGAACAGTGTTCTTTCCAAAATTTAAAATAATTGATTATTTCAAGCGATTTCAAACCAGCGAAAAAAAAACATTTCTTAAAATTTAGAAAACAGAAGCGAACAAAAATAATTTTTGTTCAAGAAATAATTCGTATATGTATCCAAATACATATATTTCAATCACAATGACTTAAGAAATTTTTATATAAATACTCTTTTGAATAGGTTTTTTACGCGGGTTTTCTTAAACCAATCTCTCTATTTACGTGATTTTTCATTTGGAACCTATCAGAGGATGGGTGCGCCATACACGACAATTAAACACCACGACAAAATCCCATCTAAAATCTCCAAGGACAACGGTAACCAAATTTTAATCAACCCCATCCGACCCGAACCCCATCTCCAATCAAGCATCCCATACCTCGTGAGCGTACGCCCATCAAATCTCTATCGCAACATCGATTCAAATTCAAATCTAAACGCCCTCACGTATCGCAATTAGGCCCCTCACAATGGGCATACGTCACCGTTGAATAGGTCCGACAGATGAATATCGTCCATTATACCCTTTGATGCATCGGTCGTCATCGTCGCCGTGTCCTAGAAGTGGTAGATCAGATCCTGCGTCCCCATTGAAGGCTGCAGCGCTAACAGGCACGACCCTGGCGATTAGGGCTTCTCAATGGCCATTGAGCGATTGTGGCGGTCGGTTCCCTTTATTCGTTTGAGCTGTGACTGTGATACTCTGTTGCTGTGTGTTCGGCTTTGAATTGAATCTGTGATGGGTTTAGAGATGTTTGGATTCACGGGAGATTTGTGCTGGAACGCTTTTCGTATTCAAATGTAGATATATTCATTTGAGATAATAATTTCGAAGATTTTTTAATTAGACTTGTGTAGTTTATATCAGTGTAGTTTATATTTTCTCACTCGCGGCAAACCAAAATTCTTCTTAGAATTCTGCGGCACACCAAAAGCTAAAATTTATAGGTAGTGGCAAATTTTCGTGACACCCTCCCCCCCCCGACACACAATCTCCAAAAACCCAATGATGTATGTATGCTATAAAAGTAGTGCATGAAAGTTTAATCTCCTCCCCCACAAGGGAGACAGAGCAAAAATTTCTTTCAAATGATTTATCTCGATCAAACTGAATCAACATAAAATAGCCAATTTACTTCTTTTTTACATTTTGGAAAATAGACAATATTATGAAAAATTGTAAAATGTTGAATACATTCAATTCAACCACGGGACATCAGTTACGGAGCACTGGTTTATATGATATTCGTTGTAAGATAAGGTATAATATTTTTGATGTGAAATTGTGTGGTCACTGTAAGGGTTTGAAAAAGTCATAACTTGGTGATTTTATTTTTATGACATGTTATAGAGCAGGCTTCGGCAACTTTTTTTGGCTGTGGGTCATAAGCAACCAAAATGTGACTCTTATGAAGTGTTTTGGGTCGGTAGGTATATTTTTAAACAATTTTTAGTGGATAGTATTATAAATTTTACTAAGAAAATAATTAATCTAATGGGCCACTTGAAATCATAAAACGGGTCACTTAGCGACCCGTGGGTTATAGGTTGCCGAGGCCTGTTATAGAGAATCTTTTAAAGATGAAAATGGGTACTTATGGTGTCCAGTGATGATCAATATTCATTGGGTTTTCTATTCAGGTGAATGATCAATTATTGAAAGTCAGAGAAAGTAAAGCAACAAATATTATATTTTTGGGGATATAATTGAGGCTGGTAGCATTTTTAGTACCCCAAAATCAGCAGTTGATATACCTGTTTAAATGTAAATGGACATCTTCGACCATTTTCGATGAATGTTCATTAAAATATTTCGGGTATTTTTTGAGTTTCAATAATTGATTTTTTACTGGAATAGAAAATTGCAATGAATGTAATACATTACTGAATATCAAACATAACCATTTTAATTTTTAAAGGTTTCTCTATAACCTGTAAAAAAAAATGAACAAGTTATGAATTTTTAAAAATCTGCAGTCTTCCAGTGGCCAATATAACAAAACGTAATTTTTGAGAAATTTCTATATAATATAATAATAAGCGATTCGGTTTGTTTGTAGTAATTCTCTTAGCAAAACATTGCTGCGGAATTTCTCAATACGATTAAATCGAATAATTAAATTCGAACCAAATTGCAGCACTGATCCGAAAAGCAAAAAAACATCCTTTCCTAAAATTCTTACAATCCAACGATCCGCAATCACAGACTGCACCATCAAACCGATGCACCTCAACAAGACTAAACCAATCCAACATCACTCGAAAAAAACCCAACTCCATAACACCCGATCCCTCAAACGTAATCAAAACCAATAAAAACACTTAAACACAAACGGATTTCCCGGGCCGCGCCGAATTTTCCGACATCAAAGCGCAACCCTATGGAGCCGAATCGCGAAAACCACCCTTCGGATTCGCAAAATCGCGAAACCACCCCCGCTTTTCGGTCTTGGGCAAACACGGCAGCAATTATCGACAACGTCCCATTAACAAATTGATCTTGGCGGCGGAGCCCGCGATTGTCGAAGGCTTCTCTCTCTGCGTTTCGCTGTTTGCCTCCGACCGAGCCGATAGCGATTATCTGCTTATTCGCTCGTTATTCGACAAATATTATTAGACGTATTGACACTGTTGGTTTGGAAGGATTATGAGGCTGCGGTTTGATCGGCGCGCGAGTCCTTTTGATTGGAATTAGCGGTGCGGTGTGAAGAAAATGTTTGGCGCGTTTTAGTTTGAATACGTGTGATGTGCAATGTGAAGAATGTTTGTTAATCATTGATACTATTGGTTTGGTTGGATTATGGGATGTGGATGTGTGTTGAAATCGTAGTGAACGGTCGATGTTGTGACAGATTCGTTTAGATGGATTGTTTAATTTGATTGATTTTCATTTTCAGTGGTGTCTAAATTTCCAATATACACAAAACGAGCGATTTTGAGGTTCATGAATAACAATTTCCTATGAAACTTCATTATTATTTTTTTATTAAATGTATTTTTTTATCTCAAAATCAGCCATGTTTTCGTTTCAAATATGATTGAAAATTGCCACTTATTATTTTATCTTCTAAATCAGAGCATTCAAAAAGATTCGATGATAAATTATTTTAATTTTTCTCGTGTTTTTTTTTTAGCACCCTGATGCATTAAGGACAGATTTTATTGAATATAAGTAATTTTTGTGTAGTTGTAATTAATTAAAATTTTGTGTAATTGAAAATTAACCATTCTCTGTCGTGAACATGCGGTTTATGAAATTTGACATAATATTGAATTAAAAATTGTGAAATATCACTAAATAAAAATTAAAAATTATAAAAGTATTTTCGAGAAAACATTCTCAATTATTAAATATTAAGTTGGACATTTAGTCAAATAGTGAAACGTCTAAACTTTCTAGCTTAAAACTCCAAGCGACAATCGTATAAGTTTCTGAAACACTAAAATACCTCACTCTAATGCGAAATATTAATTAAAACTTATCATACTCACAACGTGTTCATACGAAAAATTAAACCGAGCGACTATCCGTTCACTGAAAGACCAACTTTATACGATTTGAATACGTTAGTATCGAGAAACTTTTAAGCGTACATTACGGCGCAACAATGAGCGCATTGTAAAACGAAATTTATAAAATCCTTTCAAAACTAGCATCGTAAATACGTTGTGTTCAAAGACTATTATACCTATAATATATACGAAATACGCAAGTTCGCTTTTAGTCCTCGAAAAACGTCCTTTTCTTAAGGGGCGTCGTTAAGCGCGACCTCTCCCTCATTGTTCGACGCGAATCGTCCGTCTTTGCTTTTAACACTTTGGACTCCTGTTCTTTTCATCGGTTTCTTTTTCATCACCAAGTAGGGTCACCATGCTTCCGTATACAACCTGTTTTTTTCAAATAATTTATTTCACAAAGGAAAATTAAATTATTTTGACATATACATTGAAAATTAATAGATTTATCGTTGTTACTTAAGAAAAGTTGATGAAAAATTTTCAGATAACACATGAATTTTAATTCTATTTAGTGAAAATACAGTAACCCTAATCATAGTTGAAAAACGACGATCCTCTGTATATCCGCTTTATTTTTCAAAGGGACGATGGCACTTTGGAGGCTCCCGTTTGTTTTGCGGCGACCTTTTGTACGGCGGCGGTGTGTCTCTCTTTGATTCCCCGAAAACAAAGTGCGCTTTTGTCCAAGTTGCCCAGGTATAAACTTTCAGCCCATTTCTCTCGCAGGCCGACCCACCCGAAATACAATTAGTTTCACTTTTGTGCGGGGCTAAACGGCGAAAGTGTCACGGGATTGAATGCTTCTGTTCAAATTTGACGCGGGAGTTTTGATTGATTGATTCGGCGATGTTCCCGCGAGTTTCGCAAGAAATATTATATGTTAGTTTTGTGTTTGTATTGTTTGGAGTTTGCGAACGAAAATGCAAGTTTTATTAAGAATAATTAAAGGGAGAATAGTTAAGAAAAGTTTAAGTTGCTTTGTTGATAATTCGTATCGTTAAAACTCTCTTAGTTAAAACAGTATGTGAGTTTTAAAGTGATAATGACTTAATTGTATGAACTGCCAAAATCATAAAACTTCATATAAAGTTTCATTTAATTGAATTAAAATAGTTGATATATCAAATCATAATTGATGGATCTATCGTGATTCAGTTCGGAATTCAATCAAATTTTCGCAATGAATCAAAAACTCATAATTAAATTAACGAATACTACGAAAAACTTATAAATCTAAAATTTACCTATACAAAATTTTATCATTGTTAAATTCCGCGATAAAACCATTGTTTATTTGATCAAAGTCCACACAAAAAGCCACCCATCTTCACAAAAGGATCGGACACATCAACCCTATATTATCTTGCGGGCAAATTTACCGAATTCGCCGACCACCCGTCCGAAACAACCAACGGAAACACTATAAAATTTAACACGAAGTTGAATCGTCCCGTTCTTACCGAGCAAGCGTTCGGTCTAGTATGAAAAATAGTTGTCGTTTGCCCGGTAACAAGTTCCGAAGAAACTGCATGGGAAGTAACCGTTCGTGCACATTCGTCTCCAGAAATAACGAGTTTGTTCTTAGTGGGGAAAACGCTTTTGTTACTCACTTTATTCCCGCCGCACAGTCAATATAATATGCACACTCCGCTCCGTCGCTTACTTTCCAAATCTCGCCTAGAAGTGAGCGCACTTTAATTCTAACTCGACAGGACTTTGCGAACAATCAATAAGCTTTCGAACTTTCGAAATTTCGAAAATATTCAATATAAACTTCTAATGAGACTGTTACGAACCAATCACAAAAAGCCAACGTACGTCTGGAAGCTATGGCGATGTGCTTGAGTTACTTCTAACGTTCAAAATTGGGTACATAAACGGTATTCTAATAATTCGGTCTTATCAAACGGTACAGTTATGGGCATATCGAGTGGCGTTCCCGTAATACCCGCCGAGCATCTGGAATCGATATTAATTATTATGGATTCAGAACGGGAATATCCGACCTTGTAATGCGATTCGAGATAAGAGTATTATCTCTCACTTATTACTTAACGACGTCGAGTTGATTTTTTGATAAATTGGATTGAAATGCGCCCCCCTCCTTGTTCAAGTGAACGCTTTTATTAGGGTGGAAAGCTCCGGTGATAATTAATTGTATTCTAATAGAGTCGAATCCGGCGGGAGGATTACGAAAAAAAATAATGGATGATAATAATCCTAAGAAGTTCAAGATTCTCATTGAATTTATGACGAATGAAAAGCGCCTTCGGAAACATCGTAAAATTTGCAATTTAATGAATAAAAAAATATTATATCAATTCGAATTAATCAGAAGAGATAAGTAATGAAAATATGAGGGGGATTATGTTCAAAAGACGAATTTGTGGCAAAGTAATGTAAGTAAAAAAGATAAAGAATGAACATACGGAATGTGTTTTGATAAACTACAAAAAAATAGATGAAATAAATAAAAAATAAGCAAAGTCAATTTTATAAGAATTATACAACGTGAATCCCTAATATATCAGTTATATTCGAAAAATCTGTAGCGTTGAAGATCAACATTTAAACAAAATTGTAGTTTCCACACAATAACAGTTATTTGTTTAATACATAATATTTCTTATAAGGAATATTATTTATTTCATTATTTTAAAAAATACTAAAAGTACGAATCGACATATTCGGTAACTAGAAAATTTTTGCATATCCCCTATATATAATAGCGGATTTCTGTGTGTATGTCTGTGTATCTGTCCGTTCGAACGACGCTCGCTATCTTTTTTTCAATATTTTTTCTATGATGATGATGGCGATGATGATGATCCCCTCTATAATAGCGGATTTCTGTGTATCTGTGTTTCCGTCTATTCGATGACGCTCGCGACTTTTTCACGAATATGGTCTTTATATGCGTATGCGTTTTATGTCGTAATTGTGTCAATAACAAATGAACTAATTTTATCAATTAAATATTAAATATTAAAATCGGGTATACATCCAAGTTCACAAAATCGAGTTTTCACATTTTATCGTTTTCCGTTCCTTAACAAAACCACAGCCGATATTATTAACAACGAGCCTATATACAAGTTATATAATATTTACAGTCGAAAATTCTAATATGAATTTATATGAATATTTATGGGTTAAGAGTAAGACCGAAGAGATCTTTTTAATAACGACATCTATAATATTCACATCCAACAATTCTCCTAAACAAAATGAAAACTGCGAAAAACACACAGAACAACACATCATCAAACACGAAAACACCTGAAACGCGGTCACAGGGGAGGGGCCGGAAAAGTGGAAAACAGAGGCGGAGGGCTCATCCGGAGGTGGGCCTGAGGTCGTCGGGCCAAAGCCGCAAGACTCGTCCCGAGGGATTCGAACCCCAACCCGACCCGGGCCGAGGAATATCGGACGGGCACATATTGAAAGGCGAATAAAAACCTGGAGCCGCCCCTGCCGCCGTTGCGCCGTTTATTTGCGGGCGCTTCGGCGGATCGATATGGCGGCCGCGTGTGTATGTGTATTGTTCGAATTTGGCAACGCTTTGTGGCCATCATATTTTTAGACGTGCGAAATTTTAGAATATCGACGCGGATTCGGTCCGGGGTGAGATCGACGATCGAAGAGCTTGAATTCGATCGAATATCCCCTATATATAATAGCGGATTTTTGTGTGTCCTTCTGATGACGCTCGTGAGTGTTTAAAACGACGCGTCGATACGAATATTTTTTTGCGTCTATAAAATTATTCTTCATACGTATATGGTCTTTATGGGTATACACTTAACGTCTATAATATCATGCTTATGAAAGCGTCTCTATTGACTTATGCAATATGTCGATTATTGCGCAGTGGAAATAATATTTGAATCCCCTATATACATGTATATAATCACCGATGACAGATGTCTGTATTTGTTTGTGAAGCTCTCGACTTATAGTTCCAATTTAGCCTATATGCCGTTCAAATATAACGGCTATAATCGCTACACGAGAACGGCTATAACGCGAGCTC
>JAOXNN020000016.1:351328-370717 GCA_028571205.2 Hydropsyche betteni
TATTAATTAAATATTAAATATTCAAATCGGGTTCACACAATCGGGTTTTCACATTTTATCGTTTTCCGTTTCTTAATCCACAACCGATGTTATTACCATTGGGCATATACACTAGTATTTTTATAATTTTAGATTTATTCTTATCTTTAGATGAATATATGTCGGATGTCGACAAGAATTCGTTTGATGCACGATTTTTTGACACTTTTGTGAAATTTGAATGAATAACGCGTTCTTTTGAGCGATGTATGAATTGTGAAGGAAAATGCACAATGGTCTATACATTAATCATATTATAATTAAATAATTTTGTAAGACGTTGTTCACATGTCTTATTGCAACCCAAGTCATACATGATTATAGCATTCTGAAATGTGCCAAATTACACCCTAGAGACTAATTAGCGTTGCGTTAAGATTTATTGCATAATATGAAGCAAAAGGCATCTCAGATACCAACAAAAACACCATGCGTCGTTTAAATAAAAATAGCTAACTTTTAAAAAGTTATTTGAAATCTTTTTATAATCAAAAATATCTAATACCAGGTCTTTTTAAAGCTGTAACGCGGCGGAACGGCGGCAAATTTTTTCTCGAAATTTTAAAAAATGTTTGCAAAATTTTATTTTCTTCTTTATTTGAAAATTTTTGATTTTTTTCTTGGAAGACATTGATTGTTAATCCCTTTTGAAAATAGAGATATCATAGACCCCATAAAATAATTAAATTAAAAAGCTTGAAAAAAGTGCATTCCGCCACCTTTTAAAAAAGCACTGTCTAATACCATCTTTGATGATCGACAAGAACAAAAAGAATAAACAAACACAAAACAAAAACGATCACAATACCCTCAACACAACAAAACAACTCCCCGTTATAATTTCATACAATATTAAAGCAAGACAATTCGCGAATTTAATGCGAACAGATAGAGAGTAAACCGCAGAAAAATTGGATCGTATCAAAGCGTAAAATAAATTTAGACAGAGACGAGAGAGAGCAAAGTCAAAGCGAAAGCTTCTTATATTTGTGGAGGGCGGCGGGGGCTTACCAGAGCGTTTTGTATGGCGAGTGGGCGGCGGTGGGCGGGTTGTTTAAAATTCAAGCGACGACAGGGGCGGCGCGTGACCGATTAGAGACGTACAAACGCCGGCGTTAATCGCTTACAACCTTTTAAACACGGGAACGCGACCGAAAAACAAATCGGACTTTTTTTCAAGCAGCTGACGATTGTCGTGGTTTAAATGCGATTTTGATGAAAAATTTATTTGGACGAAGTTTGAATGGGAATCGAAATGGTTTTTTTGAACTGATCAGGGTTTCGTTGGGTCGCGATGTGTGATTTGATTGCAGAAATGATCGATTAAGTATGTTTATATAAATCGATGAATAATAAAGGTGTTTACAGGACGAAGATGAGTTGAAATTTGAATCGTAATCAACAAAATCGAAATTGAAATGGAAAGATTGTTTCGCGTTGTTGCTACTTGGAAAAAGTTGATTGTTTTTGAGTGACGTAAAAAGTTCGGAGTTCGATCCAAAAATAGACAGTTATAAATATTAAAAAATTAATATTAATCAAATTTAATTTTATATGATTTTTGATTAAGAAATATCCTCAAAACTAATTGCTAATTGCACATTTAAACAATTAAAATACACAGTTTTAAATTCATATTCAACCCACAAATTTAATTAATACACAATGTACATTTCTGAACACATAAAATAAAACACCATTTTCGAACATCATCTCTACAAATTTCATTATAATTAATCAAAGAACACGACCGACCTGGAACTACACTCAAACACAACCATAAGGGCAGATTCGACACGGATTTCCGCCATGGAAAAAAATTAATCTACATCACCGGCAATGTTCGGCCTGCTTTACAATAACGTTGTTAATATAAATTTTCTTTGAAAACACGGGGCCCCCGTGGCCCGCTAATTGGCGTAGTTCGACTCGGATAATAGTTAAGTTAATATACGGAGCACAATGGTTTGACCGCGGGCTGTTTCCGCCTCTAATTAACCCCCAGTCGGAATAAACGAGCCCCAAGTAAAACGAGGTAGCCTACACATTATATACCTAATACGTTTCACGTGTACTCCCATCCCATGCCGATTTACGTTAGATAGAGCCAAAAGCTGTTCATATCGGGAAATTTGACATCGACAACAGTGAATGTGTTTCGGAAAATTAATCTCAATATTGAATAATAAAATAAAGTCATTTTTTCAATATATAATATACCAATTTTATTGAGTTTTTTTTATGTGAAATTAAAAAACAGGTGTATCTTATGGGACTATTTTGAATTTTTGAACGTCTCTAGTGTCCGCAATCGTGTGTTTTCAATTATCCCTGTCGCTCGTGCGTCCATCCGTTTTCCTGTTTTGGAATTTCGAATTAATTATTTCTTGTTCGTGTAGCATACAGAATAAGTCGCGTTTCTATGTATTTAGGCGTGCGACGTTTAATTTTGCAATTATAGTTAATCCATTGTTTCGTTTCGTGAGCGAAATTTCGCTCGTGGATTTGTCTGAATTTTGAAATATTGAAAATGTCAAATGTCATTATAATTTTTCGCGACTCCTTTATATTTTAAATAACGAAAAAATAAGAATGTGTTCGCATAAAAAAAAAAACATTTGAATTCCTAAAAATATTATTAAGTACAAATAAGAAGTCCTAAAATAAGAAAAATAAAATATCGATGAAAATAAATGAGAATATCCACCTAAGGCATCGTCACGAGTCACGACCGAACCGCATTTCATCAAAAATTCACAAGCTCATAGGAAAAATCTCGTAAAGAACGAACGTTATTACGTCGCGTACGTTAGCGAAAATATGAGAGGACGAACGAAACACTGCACACATACACACACACATATTGCCGATTATTTATATGGAAATCTAATATTTAGCGGGTAATCCGCATAAAGCCGGCGCGAGAGAGAGAAATCCTCCGGAACTGACGTCATATTGGCCGAGGAGGGACTCCGAAGCAGGATCGAGGGCATCCAAGGGAAAGGGGAAGGATCCAGTGGATCTAGGGAAAGGGAACGATTGAGCAGATCAGGGGGGGACGAAGAGGGGGCAGAAGGTAAAGCAGGACCCACACAAATCCACAAGAAGGGGAAGGGACGGAGGGAAAGGATCGAGAGGGGATCCGAGGCCACTTCCGGTCGCTCCTTCCGGAAGTTTGATGGTCCCAGAGCCGCCCTAAATAAGACCGTACACGTAGTTCGCGATGCCCGGTTTCACCTGTACATTACCCGGATTACGTGGAAGACTTCCTGCACAATTTTACAGTGTTATTTATTCACGAGTCGCTTTTAAAGCCCGTAATACGTTGTCGATTTACGTCGTCCGATGTGCGGGCGTGTTAAAAAGTTAAGAGACTGTTCGCGCGGGGGCGTGTTTTGAATTTGAGGCTTGAGATTCTGCGGATGTTACCATGAGGTGGTTGTATGTACGTGTGTTTGTGTTATGGAGCGAAGTCGATTTTAAATATTAAATCGAGTTCGAAAATATGTATTTGTAAATTGAAAAATGAGAGAATATTTTAAAACTATAATATTTATGAGAAAATAAAATTATGGTACGAAGAAAGTACCAATTTTCTTCTTGAAACTCGCTAGTTGAGAAATGGAACTTGAAGTGCAGAAATAAAAGCATAAAATGTTTACAGGATGAAAGTATTCATTTCACTTAAGTGATTCTATAAGTGAAATACTTCAAAACAATTATCTTAAGAGAATAAATTGATCGAATCAACTACAAACAAGCACGCCGAACACAAATTCGAAAATTACCAACAATATTACGCAACTAGACGATGTAAACGAGGCGAAATCACAATCCCCAATTAACACGCACGACCAATATTTAACGTGCGATTATAAACGAAATTTAATTGTCAATTGAAAACCGACGAAACCGCGAACGATTGTTTTAGTGGCCACACAATCTATCGAACGCGAACCGCACGCTTGCGGTTACAATTCCCATACACGTTCGATGCAAATGCATACAAATTGCACGTGTTTAGCCTCACCGGACCCCTTAACGTTTCGATAATTGGCAACGAATATTTATCGGAAAGTCTCGTTTCAAAACAATGGCTCGAATTAATTTCCATTAAGGCGATCGTAAGGGCGAAGAACGTGCAACGGCCACAATGGACCTCCGGTTTCGTTAACAATGCAGTCAGGGGTCGTTAATTTTATGCAAGTTTAATTGACGGGATAGTTTGCATGTGATGCGTGGATGAATGATCGAACCTCGGTAATTGCACCATGTGGATGATCGCTTGATTAAATCCGGCTATAGCACGTGGAAAGTATCTATTATAATTTCTGAGGAATATCATGATATAACATATATTCAAATAGAAGTTAAATTTTGTTTGAAATGTTTAAAAAAGTCCATTAAAGGCTGTTTACTTAGAGGTGCATTTCGGCGTTTGCGTCAACACCGAGATAAGGCACGTCGCGGATCAATTACAGACCCCAGACTCGACCGAAAGCTTCGTGTATTTTAAATTGAAATTCCCTGTACGAGACTAAGTAAAGATTAGGATTCAATTACGGATTCATTAGCGATTTGGTGGTAAACGGACTTCGCGGCCGGCCATTGTTCCCGGGCAATTAGAGGAGGGTCTTCGCCCCGAAACCGCCACCTTTGGCGCTTGTTTTGTCGATTTTTTAGTATTTCGTTTTCGGATTTGTCTCGTCGAAAGGCTCACGATATCACAGAGCTTTTAAGCTCGCGCCTGTTGCACTCTAAAGGCCGTTTGTCTGGCTTTGACTTCGCCCGTGTTGCGAAATCGCGATAATCCGAAACCTTAGCCGAAACGATTATCTAGCGACGTTATGGGTGCTTTCGAAATTAAGAGGCGATCTTAAAAGGCGATTAGCTGCGGACAAACTGCTAAACATTGGCTTAATTTTACGGTTTTGAATGTAAATTTATATTCGAAATTGACTCTGTTGCAAGCTTTACTTAAGTTGGATACTATGTTGTGAAAATAAAATT
Source organism: Hydropsyche betteni (assembly GCA_028571205.2). Classification (NCBI taxonomy): domain Eukaryota; kingdom Metazoa; phylum Arthropoda; class Insecta; order Trichoptera; family Hydropsychidae; genus Hydropsyche; species Hydropsyche betteni. Next base: position 356,378 of record JAOXNN020000016.1, read on the forward strand.
GATGGAAAAAAAAATAACAATATTAAATTCTAATCATACAAAAAGAAGTTTATCTTTATTTAGATATAGGATATCTATGAATACGATTTGAATTTCGAATAAAAAAGGCAGCCACCTTTTTCGAAGTTTGATATACGTGAAAAATCGTCGATCGGTGAATTGTGAGCGGTATGAGATCTTAAGCCGATTCGCGGCTATGTCCATAAAACATTATTCATGGTGTTCTCTCGAGTTGTCCGACATAGCACTAAATAATGAAACGGGACCATTTTTCGAATAAAAGGGGAATGAATGAATAAAAAAAGGGAAAAGGAAGGTTTTGTAGTGGATTGCGGGGTCCTCTAATACGTTTTCTTTGTCATCAAAATCGTATAAGTCTCCGGGTACAAAACGGTCCGAGGGGAGGCCCAGAACTGCCTTTATATATTTCTATATTCGCGTTATACGTTTTCGGGAATATTCCGGAAAATATTCGAGAAATGATGGACGTTTTTTATCGATCGGAAAAATGGCACGTGTCCACAACGGTGCGGTGGGAAAGTTACGCGAGTAACTTTCCTTCCCTGAGGGGGATTATTAGAGATTATTTTCGTTGATACTTTACATGAGTTATAAGATTGTGGGAAAGCGGTATATTAAAAATCATTAAATTATAATTTGATTATTTAGAAGAATAATAAAATGCGGATTTATACTGAATATTCAAAAAAGGACCTTAATATACGATAAATAACGATCACTTGATATAAAACAAAAAATATATACAAAAAAAATGACTGAAAAAAAAATCGGTATTAAAATCCAATTAAATCACCTCAAATTAGTTTCACGTAATAAAATTGTAAATTATTAATGCATATTTATATTTTCTTAATGTTCCAAGATAATATTAGAGAGCTGCCGAACTCGAAGCGTAGATTCAGTTAAGCCGTTTCGGAACTCATCCCTTAATTCAAATTCAGTTTTAACCCTTTTCATAATTAATAAAATACACGGGGCGAAAATACCCCCTTACGAAAAGCCGAATTGAATAATTTCGTTCGAGAACTCGAGCGGGCTCGAAAAGCAAAAGCTTATAGACGAAACAAATTCATACATTCTCTCGTAAGTGAAACGTTAGTTAAAATGTGAAGTTTTTTTCTAATAGTAGTGAGTTTCAGAATTGGAAGAAATCGTAAAAATAAATAAAATAAAACAATGCTCCAAACCATAATGACGATGATGATGTGAAATTACGCAGTAGATATCCGTGTCACAGTTGTGGAACGTACCTGAAACAATAGAGAAAATCGTTGTTTAAATAAATTCATGGAATATCGTAGAAGGATTTCTTTCAAATTGAAAATAAATATAATTTTCAGAAGTTCGCATACAGATTTGGTTTGTGTATGATGTGTTAAAGTTTATTTAATACTAATGGTATAGTACCCGGCGTTGCTCGGGACTCGGCGTTTTAAATCAAATTATTTTTTATATGGTGATCGGTCAAACGATATACGTGTATGAGGGGAACATTTTTTTGCGGACCGTCCCATTTTGGTTTCTGAGAAATATGGTCAACCTATTTTAATGATTTTAACAACCTTTTTCACAAAAAAATACATATACATGATAATTTTCATGGCGATCGGTCGAACGGTGTTGGAGTAATACGGCAATAAACAAACAAATATACAAACATCCATTTTTATATATATAGACAAATATTTGAAAAATAATATTTCTGCAATATATGGTCCTTGTGCAACATCTAACGTACACAAAATAAAAATATTGAAACACGAAAGTGACTACATACTTTCAAATGTAACACACATATTATATAAAACGTGTAAATAATATGAAAGCTTTCATGCGACTTCGCTACATACAAACTGAGTATATTTTTTTGGAAAAACATCAGTTTTATACACCCATTCAATGCGAGTTCGAGTACCGGGACGCAATTAGCTAATGTCCCGCAACGGTTGCGAATTTTCCGAACGCTAAAAGGACGAAATATGCGCAATGGCCTCCAACTTTTAGCCGGGCATTGATTCGCCTTCTATGCGACCCGCTTATTTACCTTTTTTATTTTATTCCGCGACACTTTTTCGCGGAAAGCTACCAAAGAAAAATACCGGGAAAAGGGCGTCACAAAATCTGAGGGCTGGAAAATTCACACCTCTCCTACCGGATGGACATTAAATATTCTTCAGGAGGTGGATTATTAAAAAAGGGCCTCGTTCCACATTCGCAACCTCCCGTTTACCACCCACCGTAGCTCGGCCCTGTAGTCATTTGCCTTTTTAAAATAAAGGGAATATATAAAAGCTTAATCAATCATCTCTCCACCTTCACGGGGAACCTCTCTTCTTTTATTCATTGAATACTCCTAGCTGAGTGTTTTTTAATTAATTATTATTCACGAGTGAAATAAAATAATGATAAAAAATAAAATAAACGGCGCACTGTAATGAAAGGTGACACAGTGCTTCTTTCTAATACGTTCGCACATAAATAAAACTAACTGAATGTAATCAGTTTGATTGTTCACTTGAAATATTCAAAACGACACGATAAATTATCAGTTTTTAGATTCGACCCTCTACGCAAGACTTGAAAGTTGTTAAAGTTTTGTATTGCAAGAAATTTGTATTCCCCTCTCAGTCGACGTTGAATTATTAACGAAAATGGCAATTTGCTAGATTAAATACGACGCGAGACGTACTCCGATGTAAAACACCTAATTAATTATTACGCATTACCAAATTCTCACATATATCGAATCGTAACACAAGAACGGATAACGCAATTTTTCCAAACCGGCATAATTACATTCGGAAACGCGACAACGCGGAAAATCCCGGGAAAGCTCGATCCGCCCGAAAACACACATACACACACGCGAAATAAACAAGCGTTCGCCTTTCATGTAAATTTTCACGGATCGACGTCGGAATTTTCGCGAGCCTCCTCTTTCGATGCCCGCTTTCGTCGGAAAAGCTCCATTAGCCGGAAAACGGCGGGGCTTTTCGTCGCGACGCGCGCTTTTCCGCTTTTCGGATGCGCATTTATCATATTACGAAAATATGAAGCGCAACTGTATGTGTGTGTATGAAAACCTTTGGATCTTTCGAATTCAAAATAAACATGAAAAAAACGTACACGTGATAATAGTGGTACGTGTACGCGAATCTGTTTTTGAAAAGATTCGATGGAAAAAAGCTTTAATGCATCATACGCGTGTTTTTTAATGAAAACGAAAATATTATTGAATATATAATCGTATTTCGTAGAAGGTTCATGCCGTTCTACAAAACGAAAGATATATTATACCTCGAAGTTCGTTTGATTAAATCTAAAAAAATATTTAAAATGAATAGATTACTGATTCGAATGTATAATAAGATACAATGATCGATTTCGGCAGTGTATGAAACTGGCCACGTATGAATTTGTCGAAATTATGCGGGACCATGAGACCGCTACACAATCCGCTGGAAACGCAACAGAATCGCAAATCAGACGTATGAATATTATCGGAATTAGTAATCCGATTAATTTGTCGCATCCGACAGTTGGAACGCCGATCCTATGACGGCTGTCAGGCTCAAATCTGGCAAATAACGCATTAACGTGTCAAAAAAATTCAAAATGTTCAGTCGAATTTGTGATATATCTTTGAATTGCAGGATGTTTTTTTGTAATCGGTGAACGGTTTTAATCGTGAGTTGAGATTATGTCCATAAGAAGTGGTTTTTGAAGTTATATTTCTTTAATATAATATAACATGTAACTATTTCAGAATTTTAGTTTGTGTGTTGATATGAATTTCATAAAAGTTTTATGAAAATGTATGGATTTTGGAGTAGTTTGGGTATTGTATAGTTTATTTAGTATTTATAAGGAACAAAAGTATAATTTTAAACATATATGACGGTCATACAGTCAATTTCAAACTCAAACACATCAAACCTTTCCCTTAACACAATTGAAAATAAATAATCAAAAAATAAACTTTATATCGATGCTTATACAAAATTTTCGATAAATACATAACAAAAACATTCACACACCAAAACAGAACCACCTGAAATTCGGAAACCACCCATCAATAACCTACCTATTCATCCCAAACAACAAACATCCGAAAGCGACCACATTTCGCAAATCCGACCCGGAAACAAAGCGCACTCGTGCAACGTTTCATCCGCCTAATTTTAAAATTGCATGCAATCCGCCCGAAGCGGGCAGGTGGGCGCGCAGCGTTAAGCCCGTGCTACACCGCTGCGCGAAACACATAATAAAATAGCACAAAAGCGGAGCGCGATCGAAGCATTTTGCGTATGTCGAATCGCATAAACGAGCCGTTTGATTGATTACACCGCTTGTGTCTGATTAATTATGAAGTGCGTGTGCCGCGGGGGTGTAATCCGCTAATGGATTACGCCGGCCTGTTTTGTTGTTGTTGTTGTTATTGTGGTGCATCCGGCGATTTGTGGGCCCTCAAGTTGGGTTTTGTTAGGTCGGCGACGGGAATATACTGCACGGTTGACAGTTCAATCTTGTCGAATGTTCCAAGTGATTATTGTTATGTTAATAACTGACGTGGTTGTCATATAGCCGTAATTAAAAACTGTTGGCTTAAAAGCTTTTAAAATTCCTTAGGAGTGGCGGCCTTTGAAAATTATTAGTGGAGGGACGGACTTCAGCGATGAAAATGAAAATAGTAAGCGTGTACATATATGAAAAATATGAAATACTTGGTCATCAAGATTTAAAATATTTATTGTATTTGAACATTTGTACAATATGGATATAGTAATTAAAAAAATAAAAAACGTTCACTTTATATACAAGAAGGGCCGCAGCCTTGCAGTCTATTATAACGAGCTGCCATTGCAATATAGTGAAAAATACGTGAAATTCAGAGAATTTATCGTAAAAGTATTGTACTGCAGTTGATGTTAATATATAATGAATTCGTTGATGATATAATTTAAAATATTGTGCAATTTATGTATTGGATTTTCAATTTTTCCTAGAAAAACACATCAAATTATCAATGTTATTTCGTTTATTAATTTGTCGATTCTACGAACATGAAAAATCAAACACAAATTAATTGATGATTGTTTTCACGAAAAAACAGATATCAATACACATTAAAATCATACGATCATATTTCAAAAAATAATGGACATCCCAGATTCGGCGCACTTCAGTTTCGAACGCATCCGCTTATTACGACCCCATATTAGAACGCATCAACAACAAAAACCAAATAAAATACATCGCTGAACAAAAGCAATCCGGATTTGTGTACTCGAACGATAAAAATCGCAATTCGCGAAAAACGTCCGGCCACTACTACTACGCGGACGGCCAGTAGTTGCCCGGCGCTTTATTATTGGCCGACGGTAAATCCTCTTACCGGGGCTTTTTACCGTGATCGAGTTTTGAATAAGCGTTCGGGAAACAGCGGACCGTGCCTTCTGTATAAAACCGAAGCCTCCCCTGGAATCCGTCCTCTTTTCACCGAAAAACTGCCCACTCGTTCCTACCGAATACCGCCCGCAGGTTCTATTCGATTCCCTCTTCGTCGCGATGATGAAATTTCGCTATGAAAATTTGACGAATGCACGAAATAATTATGCGCACAAAGGGGCAAAATGGACGCTTCAAATGCTCCGGGGCAGAGACCCTCATCCCCGAAATTATGGTTCAATGGAGTACCGTTTCGAGTTTGTACGTAGTGCAAATTTGTATTTGTATAATAATACTTTTGTATGGCAAGTTTGGAATTGGCAAAAGTTGGGAAATTCTAAGCTTTTGATATTTCGACTCGAAACTATAATATCGTTGGAAGTTAATTTATAAATTTTTAATGCAATCGAAAAAGTATACGTTCAATTTTAAATATAATATGTAACGTATCTGTATGAAAGAAGATCGAAAAGTATTTGCTTCATATGCTTTTTACATTGAAACTCGATATCGTTCAAATAGATACAATAACCGACCCGCAAGCTCCGTACACATTTTCCGTTGAAAATTTTCTACCAGTCTATTTTTTTTTCTTCAAAAAATTTACAACGTATCGAAAAGTCCACGGTGTAAATATTGTATACGGCGGTCTGACGTGTTTCCACTCCGCACATATAAACACGTATAAAAATACAAAAGGAGGAAGACACGCGGAGCCTTCCGAGTCGATTTTTCTCCAGAAACGTCCATTGACAAAATGGCTTTTCCATTAAGCCGGCTGACCGCAGAAAATAAATTTATAGCCGCAGACCGACTACGGAACACGTGTATTTTCTCGCCGCGAGATAGAAAACCGCTTTGAAGTCGGGCCTCGTAATGAAACTAAAACCCGAAGCTTCCATTTCGTGGCCTGTTTTCGTTTTTTGAAAATATCGAAAAGTTCCTTTTGTATGGACTCGTGAGACAAAGGGAAAGGGTGACTTTCACCTCCGCAAACAAGCGACTTTTTCTCGCTGAACAAAAATTAGATTTTCAATGTAAATATTGGCCAATGTTGAATATTTGGGCGGTGAAGGTGCGTTTCGCATGTGCAAATTTATCGAGCCGAAAATCAGCTATGTGCGGTTTTTCGGTAAACATCGGCGAAATCTTGTCATATTAGAAAGACAGTTCCAATAAAAGTACGAAAACACAAATATTCGATTTCGATTTTTCCACACAAATATCTAACGATATATAACAACAAAATAATTGAAAGAAAACACAGAAAAACCATAATATAATAAGTTCTTGTACAAACGGGTTAATGGGTTTCCCTTGCTGAGTAGAAATAATTAAAAACATTAAAACAAAATCTCGATATATATATATATACATGGCCGAGTTATTCATTACGACACCTGAAATATTAGCGCGGTCCTTATTCACTCGCAAAAACATGTACGAAAAAATGTGTATGTAAAAATAAAAAAATCTGTGCGTCCAGCGGCTCTTATTTGCAGATTTCAGCATTTTCAGCGGCCAGCTTTTTCGCGCATCAAAGCTTTTTCATATCAACGTTTCAGCGCTGCGTTCAGAATGTTATTTTTTTTTTTCAAAAAAATTTTGCAGGAATTCCGTGTTGTTTATGATGTGGTACACTGCGAAATTTCGCTGAAGGCTTTCGCGCTATTATCGCGACGGTTTATAAACAGATGATTTTTTTTTAATTGGCTTATTCGACACAAACGGCTGCGATGATTAGCTATTTTCGCAGGTCGTTTTTCATTCAGTTTATTTTTTTAATATCCTGCGAACATTATGAAAATGTTCATGAAAACGGACGTTTTAAAATAATATATAATAATTTAGGAGTTAGCTTTCATGAAAGGCGATTTTTCATGTGATTATGATACGTTCGCATATAATGCGAAATAAATGAGCTTAACAAACGATGATGGGAAAATTGAAATATGTACATTGATTCTGCTCTAATTACGCAAATAATAAGCTTCTTATTTGAAAATATAATGAATCGAAATGAATCTTATAAATAATCATAATATTAATATTGAAAATTTGATGTCTTACAAATTTTAAAACAGGTACCATATCTTGACTAAAATCTTATATATAAGAAACTTAAATAACCACATGAGGGTTTGTTGTCATTATTTTATATTTTAATATAAAATATAATTAAAAAAAAACAATCACATAACATCTACATTCTGTTTCATCGAACTATTATTTAGATGTTGTACACCTTTATCATTTTTGGGTAATATATCCCGAAACGTTCAAATCTGGAACATCTAATTTCATGATACTATGTATAATCAATCTAAATTCTTAAGAACATCATATTCACTCAAGTAAATATTTTAATAGGAAAATGCCATAAAATTTTATATAAAGAGTCTCTCAATAGGGATGTTTGAAATTTGTTAGGTTACAGCAGTCATGTTGTTAAAGTAACATTTCTAAAATTTGTTGTCAATTGTTTGGTAGTGTACGGCAAATCACCAAATTTTATTGTACATTTTAAAATCGATCGTCATCAAAGCAAGATTTTACATAAATGTAGCCCTATCCTATCTATTGAGAGTAAAAATATTTATTTATCCCAATCAAAAGCATTGCTCTACTCATGTGAATCATGCAAAAATAAAATTAAAACCGTCGCTAAACATGCTTAGACTAGCATCACACGAGAAAATTTATCACTAAATTATAATATAATTAATTAGCTAATGACAAACTTCTAGCGACTATAATTCTAAAAAAAAAAAATGAGTATCATTAAAAAAAATTGACTTAATTTGAACCATCACGAAATTATCTGTATTGCAAATTTATCCGAGTGTTTCCCCAAGTTGAAGCAATCTAGATCCACAAAACAATCTACCACAAAAAAAATCAATAAAACCCATCAAAAATTTATGATTCATGCAAATCAACAGGCAATACATCAAAAAAATCTCATGTCCATCAGAAAAACACCATCTTCACGCAACAGCACCGAAACCCGCAACACCTCAACCGAAAAACCAACACTTCGCACCCACACCGAGCGAATTCCTCGTTTACAGCACACTTTCATCAATGACCGCCTCGCCAACACATATAAATCCATTGCAATAATCGAATCGACGGCCGTTTTTCAGCGACTGGACGCCGGCCAATGGTTGACGTCACCCTCGGGTATAACAAGCTTCGTACAAGAACGCGCTCGTCTAAACAGAGGCGCCTTCGGATACCAGAGAATCTCTGGTTTATATTATTATGATCCATGGTTATATTTAAATTGTGAAATTCTCAAACTATCGCCGGCCGCTCGCCCGACGATCACCCACGTGAATATTGTTGAATTGTTCGATGGACTTAGGAGTTGGATTATTTTTTTATATGTATTGAAAAAAAATGTTTTTTTTTTTGATTGAATAAGATATTTTGGGATTCTTTTGTACGTTCGTCAGATGTTAAAGATCGGAGTGAAACGTTCGCTTGGTAACAGACTAAAAAAATAATCAATGTTGTCTATTAATAAGAGATTCGTTTTTGAAATCGTATGATTATTTCATTATAAAATTTATTCTAATTGTTTAATGTTTGAAATTGAAGAGGTCGTTAATTTCACTTATGAAAATATATGTATTAGAATGATTTCAGTTTGAAGTATTAAATAATACGTATTATACAATAAGCTCTTCATTATATCGAAGTTTGCAGATAATTCAAATTATATTCTCAAAAAATCCTTCGACTTATAAAAATAAATAAATGAAAATTATTTATATTTTAAGCTTGAAGCAATAATACATACAATCAAACCATAAACTCTTCGAATATGACACATAAAAAAAAAATTGAAACGCTCGCTCGAAAAAACGCAAAATCGAACGGAATATAATAGAAGCGAAAAATTAAAAATACCGTATTATACACTCAGATATCTGAAAACATAAGCCGCACACTCGAAAGCGCCATTGTTATTTCAATTAAACACTCTTTTAGCCGGAAACAATGCGCGAAACGGAACTCGCGCGTAAGCAAACAACGCGTCCATTCACCGAACAAACACGCACATTTTCCGCGGGATTTTTCGCGATTTCGCCGGCGAATTTTCCGGGGATTTCCACGCAGGCACTGGCACGACCGGTCGAGCTTCAGGCCGGCGTCGGCCCGACTACTGAAAATCTAGAATCTAGAAGAAGCGCCGGAGAGGGGGCCCGGTTCGAACGCGCGCCTGAAATATCGATGTTTACAGACGCCCCGAAAATTCCCGCTTCTTTTTTTTTTATTTCGGCGATTTTATTATGTGTGCGTGCGCCTCATGGCGAATTAATTCCGGTCGACGGAGTTTGTTTTTCCATATGGCCGGACTTAATTTAGAGACGGACAACGCTGTGTGCGTGCACGGTTCAATATGGCGCAATTACGGCGCGATTGTGCGGGGGCGAGGTTTAATTGCGCGAAAATGACAATTGAATTATGTTGAAAGTTTTGTGTTTGTTCTGGTGTGTTTTTTTTTTCATCGGGTTCGTCGAGGGTTGTCGTGTGAACGCCCGGATTCGATCGTTTCGAATTTCGTTGATTTGCAATTGGCATTGTTCTCGGGATACATTGAAACAGTGAATCGATTTTTATGATGATTTTTTTATATATAATTAAAATCTTTAAAAACGTAAATGGATGCATTAATTACTAAAATGAAAATATTCATCGGAAGCGTGAAGCAATTTCATAAATAAATAATTATATATGTTATAATCAAAAAATGATTATATGTTTGAATTTACTTATAAATAATATCTGAATGGGTTCTGGTGAAAGAATTGGAGTGTTTCGAAAATGGAGAATGCTCCAGTTCCGATCGATTCAATTATATTATGAACAAGAGTGGGTTGAAGGTCAATGGTATTCATGTATGTACTTATTTTAAACTAAATATATATAATAACTCGAAAATTTTATGATTTTCAATATGAAAAGTTGCATGCAAAATGCGAATATGATGTCAAATCAAAAGATTACGAGGGGTTCAAAATACTGTCCGGTTGTGACAAAACAAATGTAAGATGCTCCGAGTGTTCCACTTGACAAATGGTTTAAAAATAAAATAACTAAGAGAGCCAAATAATAATTAACTCTCAAATGTCATGCCTGTCTCTTTATGTTTGAGTAATATAACAAGAAACGATATTTTGTACACAATTAATATTATCAACATCAATATAACATTCGACTGAAATATTCCTAGTAACATAAAACCAAAACGATATATAAAACTTTACTTTTTCAGATGTGAAATCTAAAATCGCACTGCAAAAAATAACACAAAAGAGCATACGCAGGCGGAAGCTCTAATGGTGCGGAAAAAGTGATTCGCGCTTTAAAAAAAAATCAGAAATTCCATATTCAAACAAAAAACGGCAGCCTCGCATAGTACGTACGAATCGAAAATTTACATATCATACAGAACGTCGAAACAAGTTCGCACGAGAAATATAAGTTTCAATCTGATGCCGTACAAGTTGTATTGAGGTGCAACCCGCCATACAACTATTGAAAGCCTTCCAATATTACGTAAGAGGATTTTCACAACGAACCACCATATATAATACGCTAAAAACTAATTTGAACTCAAAATTGAAAAATAACCCCATATACAATATGACGTCAATGCATAAGTTCAAATATTTTTCTATTTTCTCCGAACTAATGAATAACATTTATATTCAAACTATTCTTTTCAATATTTGTCAAGTATTGGCCTTGCTAGTGAACAACAAACAATCCGTAGAAATTTTTGAAATTTCTAATAATAAAGTGCATTTGTGGAATTTTTTACTGCAAAAATAATAACATGACCTCAGCAACTAAAAAATATTTGTGATGTATACAATAGAGATGCAATTAATATTAAAATTACTCAGTTATGCTTTTAAATGTTCAGATCTGAAGATTTTTTATGAATTGATAAACCATTGGTTAACGGTTTATCGGTTAATAAAATCAGTCTTTGAAGATTGATTATGACATGCTACTGGCCAATTAACGCTGATTCACGTCAAAATATCAAAGAGATCATGTAAAAGATAAAAGTCAATCGATTAAAAATTCGCGGTATCTGCATCGCATCAGGTTAATTTCAAAACACGATCTTTGATAAAAAAATACGATAAAACTTTCGCATTGGCCTAATAATGATTACGATCCAAATTTGCGGTGTTGAATCGCGTGGAAAATACGTGCCCAATGAACTCAACTAATCGACCTGTTAATTGTCGATTTGATTAACCGCCATTAATTCAATTCGGAATGTGTGCACGTGCGCCCGTTCCCATAAAAACGCAACGCTACATTCTCGCTCCTTTTATATTTTACACGATATATACGTTTAATGTCTGAGGGTAGGAAAGCAACAGTGCGGGCCTGTTGCTCTGCCCATAAAAAAGGAATGTGTATACTACGTGCAAATATAAAGGGAACGACACGGAAAGAACTCTCGTGCACGTGACCATTTACTATTCACCGCGGCGCTGGGAAAGCGCTGGAAAAACGACTCGAATTCAACTATATACAATATCCGACAATGCTGGAAATTTTCATCTGGAATAGCCCGCAGATTTGCTATCGTCTCTGTTGGAAATAAAACGAGCTTTTCGAATAGACGGAAGCTCGACTCGGTCGACTATATACGCAAAATAAAGTTGGCTTTGAAGCTGATCTCTAATGTTGTCGTTTCGAATATCGAGATTTATTTTCTATATTAAATAAATTAAATAGCACATTAATTACTTTCATGTTCGAGAAGATCCGTCTATTGGCCGAAGAGTTCAACCGTATTGTGAGCAGTTAGAGTTTTCTCAAATATTTGTTTAACAATTAACTCGTTTCAAAGGTGAACATCTTATAAAATCGACGTTTTTTCTTCAATACTATATAAAAAAACACGTAAACAAATACTCGTTTAAAACGGTACGTAAACGCTTTTTACACAGTCGTCCACTCGAAGAAATCTCGCACAAACAAACGGTACCCGGTAATTTTCATTTATGATTATTATATTCAGTTTTCGCGCGAGCTAATATTTCACACGTCTACCGAGAACGGCGGGGGTGAAAAAAATTGTAACTTTTTATATCTTATATTATGTTAGTGCGTCATAAAAAATCGTATAAAACTCTTAAACGAAAGTTTATCGCAGTTGTTTCTTGAGTGCGAATAAAATATGTACGAGAATACGTTGCCGTAAGATGTTCGCTTGTTTGTCCCTCGAGTACTTTTCTCATTGTTAACCCTTCCATAAATTTGCATACATACGTGCGAGCGCAAATATGAATAAGCCGCCTATTATTAATAGCTAACAGTAATTTTAGATGACCGTAAATATATTCACTCAACGCGTAAACTTCACTTAATATTCATTAACGACTCTAAAATTCTTGTACATTCGTAAGTGAATCCAATTGATTTGTATACAGAATTTCAGCAGTACAAAATCTTAACAGAGCAAATTGAAGACAGCAACAGGTGCTTTTTTCAACATTCTACAGCGTTCAACGTCCTCCCGCGGCGAATTTGCCCGAAATTCGTCCATACAACCGGTCTTCGCTAAAAAGTTCGTTTCTTCTTCGCCAAGAGAACAAATCGAAACCCGAGAAAAGGAGACGGAACCCCGGTGGGAAAGTTTTCGTCGGCCCAAAGGAAGAGGGACTCCTTTTCATTATGTGCTTCGCGGTACTTTCTTCGGCGTTCGTCAGATATAATTAACCGCGGTCCGTGCAGGAAGCCTAGCTGCGGGCCATTAAAGTTTTAATTTGATATCAAAAAGGTACGACGTCTTCCGAGACGTCGAAAAACTTTACGTATTTGTGCGTTCGCGATTTTTTCCTCCGCGAAACTCCGACGCGTGGACACGACAGCATAATATACATTCGAAAATTTCAACAATTCATTGTCCAAAACCTCAATAGCAATTCAGACAATTTTCACGGTAGAAGGGTCGATAAAAGTCGATAGATACCGCCGAAAGAAAAGGGAAAAAGCGGCAAAGCACCGAGTTAAATTATTTGCTCGGAAGATAACGGGCGCCGGTCACGGAGCCCCGAGAAAAGAAATTGAATAATATTTCTGGCATGATGTGTTTGCACCGAAACGCTACGAACCCTCGAGAGCAAACAAAAGGCCAGAAATGCGATGGGAAGGAGCGAAGGATACGAGATAAGGTCGAAGCACCGAAAAGGGAAGAAGGGCTCCCGGACGTGTAGCGAACGACATAATGTGATACGCGAAAGACTGAAAACCGCTCGAGCGTTCACATCTCGCTCTCTGTCTTTCTGTATTGCTTTTATATCGCGGGTATTGTGTGTTTTATTGGTGTGTTAGTGGGTATTTGAAATATAGATTTCGCTCACTTGGACGAATATCGGCGAAAAATGGGATTTTCCAAGTTTTTTCTCGGTTCGAGAAAGTTATTTCCAGTGCGACGGAATTACGAATGTAATGCGGAAAATAATGAAATCGTAAAATTGCTTGTGTCACGAAAAAAAGATTGAGAAGTCAGGGTGTGTCCTTCACCATTCAGCCGAGCATAAAAAAGCGTTTTCGAAATTCGACGAGCGGACATAATCACATGTCTCGAATGTAGACGTTTTAATATAGCAAAGCAAACACTGAAAAAAGGACGCGGCGTCTGAAGGATACAAGGGGAGCGTAAACGAATTTTTCACCCCGAACATTTCGCATACAAAAAAAACTAATATAATAATATCACAATAAACTTATTCAACGACGGCTTATCGAATCTATCATGCGCACGTCACCAACCCGCGAACGAATCGTCCGCATAATTAATTACACACGTGTACGCACGTGTCCCGAAAA
>JAOXNN020000016.1:380061-397990 GCA_028571205.2 Hydropsyche betteni
GCGCATTTCCGCCGTGAGGGATGATGTTTCGGATAAAAATAGCGGACGAGGGGTGGCTTGTTGTATACGTTATATCGTGCCCAACTTGGTTAGTTGGTATACGTCAAGATGCGAGTAATATTGTTCAAATGACGCTGCTTTGTCGCTTGCGTTGTAATATTTTCCCGATCCACCTACGTAGTAAAACATTTTCGCGACACTAGTCGAACTATGGCTAGGCGCCCACAGGTGATTAGTCGCGGCGCGATGTATAATGGAACATATTGTTTTGGGTTGAAGTGCGCCCATATGGTTTATCGGCGCACTTCAACTCAAAAAAATATGTTCCATTATACATCGTGCCGCGACTAATCGCCTGTGGGCGCCTGGCCTAATGTGGACCTCATAAGACGTTTGTGTAATTGCTTCATCGATGAACGACGCGAAGAATCTTGCCTTTTCTATGGAATTTAACGAAGAATGGTGAAGTATAGGTGCCATTTAAAGAAGCGAATTATAGGTGCATCATTTAAAATGTTTTTCCAAATATAACAGTTGACATGTCTTACGAAAATGGTGGCGAAACTTTTTTCGTTCACGTTCCAAAATTTCCAAGGATGCCAAATTCTATAGACAAAGTCAGGCTGCTTCGTTCACCAACAAAGCGATTACAAAAACGAAGCGTAACAAATAAGGAAACAACACCAACGGTTGACTTTGTACGAATAATTGACAAACATAAAAATTAAGGTTTTTTAAAAACGATAATCTTTCAAAAACAGTGCGATAGCTTAGATATTATCTATCGCACCCTTTCGAAAGATTTTTGTTTTTAAGAACATTGATTTTTTTTTATTTTTCTGAGAAGTGGTCAATTATTCGTACATATTCAACCATTCGTATCGTTTCGTTATAAATAAAAATGAAATACTTATTCATAAAATTCATTATATTCTTATGGCATTGAAATGTCAAAATACTGCAAGTATGCAATGAACTCCCGTTCATGCGATTTAATTAAACTAGTCCACCTCACAAACGATACATAAATCAAGACGAATTCTAAACAAAGAACCCGTACACTGCAGTGACAAATATCGCAGAATTAAATAACACCGTAGCTACAAACAAGTAACCGTAGCTACAAACAGGTAACCGTCTACGCGTCTGCCTCACCCGAGATAACGTCATTATTATTTCATAAGCGATTGTCGCTGCAGGTCGAAACGGCGAAACGACCCTTGCCCGAAGGGCGCACAAGGGTCGTTTCTGTCCACACTCTTGGCATCGGGTAATGAGCGTCGTTTGTTTGGTAGAGAGGCTGCAGAGCCAGATTAAAATTTGAAACGTCGCCGGTCTGTCTGCCTGTCTGTCCGTCGAAAGCAGACGACAAAAATTGTTGATAGAACCACCTGGATGATAGTTGTTCGATGGCGTAATGAGGAGATGGTAATTGGCGTCTTCTCGCCCTAACGAGGGGACGCCCTTTGAATCCGACTATCTGTCTCTGAGTAGTTTTCATAACATTTCACTATTGCAGGTTTTAACGAGACGTTATATATTTTTTGGAATACATTCACGATCGAAACCTATACCATTCAATTATCTATACGAGGAATGATCAATTTAGAATTTTTACTTTTAAGGCGGAAGGTATTGCAGTTTTTTTTTTAAGTTTTATGTTATATCAATCTTCATGGCTCAGTTCACAAAAAAAAAACTTTGTTGTAAGGTGAGTTTTTTTTGTTTTATTACTGATTTGTTTAAAGCGCATTTTTAACTTTGGTGATTGAGAGGACGAACGACGCGCGAACACTTAATTTTATTTGAAATTAAAAAAAGCGATATCTTTGACTTTTACAATGCTAGATTCAGATTCGTATTTCGTTGTTTAAAATTATTTTTGAAATAAAGGTTGAAATAATTTTTATAGAGTTTTAAAGTGGTTTGAAACATTTGTATGTAGTGGAATATGAACTTTTAGTTCTCGGGCGACATTCTACTATTTTTATATCTATTATTCGAAATATTGATTATGATTCATAGATATATTGCAATAGCCTGGTAAATGATTTCAAAAATTTCAGAAACCGTTTTGTTTTTCAGTTTGATGCAAGATAAGAATCGTGTGCGCCATTTGTCTTCGGTTAAAAATGTGTGTTAACAAAATCAGTCATTAAACAAAACAAACGCATCTACCACCAAGATTTTTTTGCTAATCAAATCTCTTAGGTTGGCATAATAAAAAACCGCAATATATATATTGTCTTAAGGGGATATTCTACTCTAGAAGCTTAAATTTCAGGCGTTTTTCCGTGTGGAATAAAAAGAAAACTGAAAACATTTTCACCTCCATTTTTTATATCATATTTATTAGTATGTTAAGAATACAAAATAATTTTGTAAAAAAAAAATTAAAAATTCATCGAGTTATGATGTAAGGAAGCGGGGCCCAAAAAAGGTGGGTCGGTGCGTATAAGATTACAAATCTTGTATTGCTCTAAAACAAAAAAACTTAATTACTAAAAACGTCGCTATAGCCGGGACCTTGGAAAAAAAATTTAAATTTTTTTTCGAAAAATGGCGATGATTTGAAAAAAAATTTTTTTTTCGGCCCCTTTTTCGACCATTACGAATTTTTAAAAAATTGTATTTTTTTTTCAAAATCCAAGATTTCAGATAGAGAGATACACAAATAACATTTTTTCAAAATTTTGAATAAATCGGTAAATTAGAACTCAAGATATCTAAAACGCCAGCTTGAAAAAAGTAGTTCCGAGAAAATCGCGCTTAAAATTTTGGGCAGCGTAACTGATTCATACATTGGGCTTTCACAAAAACAGCTGTAACTTTTAAAATAATCCTAATTTCAAAAAATCCTATAAGGTTCATATTCTCAAAAGTCTAAAATTTAGAAATATGAAAGAAAAAAAAAATCGATTTTTTCCAAATTTCTACAGTAGAATACCCCCTTAAAAATAAAATCCGATTCAAGTCGACCACAACGGCACACAACACCCGATCTTTGCCACAACAAAAACACCCCTCCCTCCAAAAACCCACACCCATCCAAACTCAACGGGTATACCCCAGCACGAACATAATCCCGAAAACATTCACTCGAGCGGCAAACTCGCCACTCTCCGCCGAAAACTCCGAATCCAGGGCTGCATTCTGGGCGGCATTAGCGGCGGGTTAAAGGGTTGGACAATCTGTTATGGGCCCGCGGTCCCGCCGAGGATTATTTTATGACGGACGAGCCTTTCGGGTGTAATCTGGCATTACGCAGGTAATGCCCTTTACACGGCGAATCGATATCGGCGGGCCGACCCGAAACGACCCGCGGATTTAATTGAAATTTTTGCGTGGGACGCGCCGGCCATTGTTCGTCGGGTTCGGAGTGGAGTTTTGCTGCGATTGTGCACGGTCGGCAGTAACGGGATGGAGGTTTTAAGATTTGTTATTGGCCGGTTTGGAGGGGGACTTTTCGATGATGGGTTCGGATGATGGTCGGATATGTAGGTGGATAGATTTTTTTTTTTGATGAATTGAAGTTATGTCCAAAATTTTTTTTACGCGGTTGCGAAATAGCGCGGTTCGAAGAAAAAGAACCGATTGTTTTTTATACTGTTTTTTTTTTGCTTTGACGCGGTATGAAAAAATGTATTATGAAACAATTGTAAGATTCTGAGTTGGCCAGTATACAATTATTAGTATATAGGCCCGATGTTAATAACATCGGATGTGAAAAAAAAAATCATCATCACTATCATCATCATCATCATCATTATCAAAAGTCGCGGTTCGGGTCGTTCATTTGAAAAAAGGAAAAAAAATTCGCGAGCGTCATCATGACGAACAGACGAACGGACAGAAATTCGCTATTGTATATAGGGGATACTTATCAAATGAAAAAATTCGATTTTTTTTTAAAGATTTTACATGATATAATATTTCCACACTAAAAATTTTTTTATAAAGTATATCTGGATTCGTTTTGATCTTTAATAAGATAAAACTTTGAAATTAAACTATAAATTTATGAATATTAATTTTTTAAATCAATAATTTCTTAGTTATAATATGTTTTTGATATTCACCGAAAATTATTTTTGCACAGTTCCGAAATGATATGATTCAAAAAAAACCAAATGCTTTTTACACTGTTTTTTCACTTTGACATGGTGTAAAAATAAAAAAAACATGTATTTTTATGCCACAATGGTAAGATGTGGAGAAAACCAACTAGCAATTATATTTATTGAATGAAAATTTACGATGTTTTCATATGGTGGAATTTTGCCACGATACATATTTTTCACGAAGTATATTTGGGTAAAGATTTAATCTAAATATATTGATAGAACCTATCTCTAATTTTTATACGGTCGCCATACATTTTTTACGCGGTACCTTTTGGAAAGCCTTTTCTCCCGCCTAAAAAGAGGATTTGGTATCATTTAAACATGAGTATTGATTGTAGTGTAGATAAATTTAGATTTATTATAAACGTGCAATGAAAATACATTAAATCCATCGACACTTCGACTTAAAAACTACCTCACAAGTAAAGCAACGAAAATGATTTTTCAACCGTAAATCATTCCTAACGATACAAAGTAACGACACGTTCACCACTCGAGACATAAAACTCAAACAATTTCCATCGTCAATTATGCGAAATTACGCACATCTCGCATTAAACACCGTTCCGCAAACTCCTAACATAAACTAACCAACTAAAATCCGAGTTCGGAAACCCGCCAAGATACAATCTTCCGAATTTCATCAGCGATTTTAACAGTGTCTTTTCCGGCGCGGGTTTATTTCATGTTTACGCGGCCGTAAACGGCGCGTTTATTTCCGAAAGGGCTTCCAGATTTCGAGAAATATGTAATTTTCAATACCAGCGAAGGGTTGAGCCCATAAAATATACGTCGAATTTCCACCCCGCGGGGACACAAAAACTCGACGGTGTGGGGTATCAATCAATTTTATGGGTGTAAAATGTTGTTCGGCCACCGCACGTTCGCTTAATGGAATATCAATATGTACGTAGTATACGCACGGTCTGAAAATTGATGGAAAAAAAGAAACGGACGCTTCAGGGATGAGTCGGGGGTTCATGAAAAACACAGAATGTCTGCTCACCCGCTTTCAGACTGTCTCGCAAATGGGACGGCTCTGAAAAGCGAAACGTCACCGGTCGCAAAAAATGACACTTGTCACAAAGGGGCACAAAGTGATCAAATATTATATATATTTGTGTATATAAAAAGGTGGGATACGGTGTCGAGAAGTAGATTTTCAGTAATTTTTTTTCACCTCGTCACAAAAATGAAAAATTAATATCGTCTTTGTTACCGGAGTGTATGGCGCTTTAGCACGATAAAAAGTTAATTTGAATGATGTTTGATTTGTCCGATACGGAAAAAAATATTAATTTTAGTTATATAGGGTTTTTCAATAAATACGCTCGATTTTAAAATGTATAATAAAAATTGATGATTTTCACACGTTTTTAAAGCTATAACTTTCGATGGTGATTTGCCATACATTGTCAATTGTTTAGTTAACAATTGACAACAAATTCGACAAATTTCACTTAAACAACATGGCAGCTATAACCTCACAAACTTCGAGGGTCCCTATTGAAAGACCCTTTATAACGAAAAATAATGTAAAATATCATCATTTAAAATTTTCTATAAAAAATCCATTTATTAAAAAAACAAACAAATATGAAAAACATTTTTTTCAACACAAAAAAAAATCTAAAAAATAACAGGAAAAACCCATTTTAATACAAAAACACGTGCGTGAAACCGAAATAATAATCAATTTTTCTCCAGAAAAGCCTCGGGGCCTCGCTTTAAAGGAGTTTTCCCAGACACGCGTTTATCGTGCGGTCGAAATCTCGGCCCAGTTTTCCCGCTGAAGGGGAAAACCGGAAACCGAATTTTGTCTGTCTGTATTTATATACGAAGGTTGGGGTGTGTACTTCGAGGTGGTTCGGTTCTACGATGGTCTCGTTTCGGTCTCATTTGATGTATGGATTTTGGTTACCCGCGCGAACGGGTACAAAGTAAACAAACAACCCGCTAAAACTACCCGATGGGTGTAGCTAGAATTTAATTAGCACCTTCGTTCGACGCCTGTTAGTTTTGTATGGGCTTTGTGTTGAAGAATTGAATGAAGCGATTGTATTAAAAAATTGATTCAATATTGAAATGGAAAATATTATCGAGAAAAATAATGTTCAGTCAGATATCATTTGCTGAATCGACGGTTTGCGTGTTCTAACATGGTATTTTTATTAAATGCGCGATTTTCACTCGACTAGACTATCAATTTGAAAAAATGTAATATCGATTATTAATATGAAAAAAAAGTTAAATATTGTATTTAAAAAATAAATATCCTAAAGAGAACACTAGAATTTGATTAAAACGGCATACCAAAATATCGTTTCATTTACGACTAATTGAAACCCTAAAACATAATACGGCGCTGAATACGTTGTAGAATTTGTTCAAATAACCATTCAGGTGATCATTGAGGTAGTTTACGAACATCCTTTGGACACTTGAGAAAGTGCATTGCGATGCAGTCTGCAATTTGGTAGACCGGAACCGATTCCCAATTGATAAGGGGAAAATGCCAATTCCAAGCACTACGTGTAACGTCAAATGTCTTAAGAACAACTTCCTCTGAATTGAATGAGGCATGCAATTTCAAAATTCACATAATATAATATTAAAATATTTAGGTGAATATAAAAGAATGAATATTCAATTCAAATCAATGTCGAAATGTACATAATAATTAATTAATGTGAAGATTGCGAGTTTTTGAAGTCCATGCTCCTCTAATATTATATACTCAGTGTATGAGGGTACATATTATACGAAAACTTTGCGCGAGCGTATTAAAGTAATTTGCGGGCAAATTACGCGATAATTTCTTAGCTGAAAACGAGTTGTGTAATTATTTCGCGAAGGGGACGAAAATCCGCGAACCGAGGGATGTTTTTCACCGAGGGCACTTTTATTTCGGGACGACGAGAGTGGAGAATGAATTCAATTACGCAAATTTCTAAGAGTAGAACGAGAAAAAAAGAAATGGACCGACGATGACAAAAAAGTAAAAAAAAAAAGAATGAGAATTTTTTCCCGAAATAAAAGAAAGGAGACTTTTGCCAAGTTTTTACCGCTAGAAGAAAAAATTATGTAAGATTTTCGACGTGGGAATTGTGCCGTTCTTACGAGGGCGACTTTTTTACCTGTAAATCGATTAATTTCATGATTGGACTTCGAAAACTTGAACAGGTTCAATGAATAATGTTGCTTTCGAAAAATATATTTTTTAAATATACGTGGTATTGAATTTTTGAATTAAAAAAAATAAAATACATTCTTACTATAGTATTACATCAAATAAAATTCGATACAGCATCTGTCGAGTACAACCTACAGAAAAATTAGACGATTACGAGTCATGACATATACTTATGACCCCTCATCATCTCCAACACCGTAGACCAAAACAATCGATCATTTACATCCGAGACTTCAACTAGACTCCACACAAAACTCCCATGGGATTTCCTACGACTCACATACACAAAATAACCAGCACCTCTCACAAGATGTGGGTGTTTGAATTTTTAAATTGCTCATTGTACGGCGAAGGAATGCCACCCGGTCCCGCCTCTTCATCATCGGCCTCTCGCCATTTCGCAACCAGCAAACGGGGAGACTCTCCTCGTTCCCCTGGAGAAGGATCCCATCTTTTTCCACTCGGAATGAGGCTTCATACTCCAGGTATATATTGTATGTACGGCACGAAGCTTGGTGGGTGGTTTTGTGGGAGTTACCTGGGACCGTTCGGCGTGTCGCGTCCTGGGGATTGATCGAAATGTATATATTTGCTCTTGCGGGGGCAATAATTGAAAGTCATTGATAAAAGGGACTCGAGATGTTTGATTTTGACGTTAACCGATCTGGGCGATAAATATTTTCAAGAATTTGATACGTTTAATCGGAGTAGATTGTTGAATATCGACTCATTTGAAAAGTATCCAATATGAACTATTTTAAAAATTAGATACGGTTACCATACTAATTCAGTGCGCATCGTGTTTCGCATTTTACACATTGTAACCCATTTATATTAACACCCGAAAGCGGCAGCGTATAACATGTTAAAGCGAGATAACAATCCCGAACGAGCGGACAAATTCATAATGCGAACTCGTCATGCGAAAGCATGCATGACAGCGTCTTCAAAAGCGGCGCACAACAATTTCTATTCAATTGCAAATGCGCACACACGTCCAAGTGTGATACTTCCTACACACACGACCGCCATCGCAACACTGTACGAGAGAACATGGAAAAACACACACGCAAGTCGGAAGAAGAACGAGACGAAGATGAACTGTGCCGAATGGACGTCCGACGGAGGCCCCGCCGGTGGATGAGGCCTCGAGTTGGGTTCGTCGACACGCCGTTTGAGAACCGCGGATATACGATGATGATGATGACGATGGTGGGGAGGAGCGCGGTCGACGACCAATTACTTTTAATTGGCAACAAATCGAAGCCCGCATGTGTGCAGGGGGATCTCGATTAGTTCGCGGTCGGCATATGGAGAATCGTATGATGATCTAGTTTACGATTAATTATCGATTCACAGAAGCGATGACCTTACACATTCAAATGTTTATAAGACCATTCCGTAGATAATTTTCAAATTAAAAACACCGAAGTGAATCTTGAGGTCACTACACGCGTTACATACGGTACTCACCGGACACTGCACTGACTGCGCCGACCGTGAAACGGAACCGACCGTTTAGAGGCACGTACACGGAAAAAAGCGCACGTACACATACACGAAACACACACAGAAACCACCGGACCGAAGCGCGGACAACTGCGACGCCAAACCGACTCGGAAAGGGATCGAGAAGGCTTCAGGGGAAGAGATAGACGAGAGGTAGTAGGGAGAGGAGAGTTGCGCGCGCGCAACGCGTACACAGAGCCCGGTGCAATTGCGAGTAATGAAAGCGCAAGTCGCTCTTGCCGACACTCGAGTCGTCGGAGAGGGAGAGGAACACCGAACAGCACGGGAGGAGGGAGGGAGACGGTGGAGCCGGTGGTGGGGAAGAAGGGAGCCGGAGTCCCTCGGAGGGACGCACATGTGCTCGCCCGGTGCATTCGGTGACGTCGCTTTCGAGTGCATCGAGTACGTGGGATATGTGCGTGTGCGTACGGATTGGGATTGTGTGCGAGAGTTGCATTCCGGAGGATTCTGATTTGTGTATGCGACCGAGGTTCTCAAACCGTCCCCGCAATCCCGACGCGATACTGCCGTGTGCGATTTTACGTGGTGTAATGTGTTGCATTAGTTAATTGGAATTGCAACGATATTCCGGATCCATTACTGTGATTGTTCGATTCGGAAACGTTGAATGTATTATCGATTCGGAAATATTTCATATATTATATAAGTGATACCAAAATTCCCTAAACATGCATATTATCGCGGATTTCTATGTATGTGTGTTTGTTTGTTCGATGACGCTCGCGACTTTTTCGCGAATATGGTCTTTATGCGTATACAGTTAACGTCTAATATGATGCTTATTACCTACTGCCTCTGGTTTTGCCTGTATGTCGTAATTGTGACAATAATAAATGAAATGATTTTATTAATTAAATATTAAATATTCAAATCAAGTACGGGCATCGGGTAGCCGATGCTACTACTGGCTTTGCTATTCCAATTTAGCCTGTATGCCCATTAAAATAACGGCTATAATCACTATTTACATTATTCTCGAGCTCGAAAATCGCGAGCTCCAACTTTAGTCTTTATGGTCATTATAATAACGGCAATAATCGCAATAATAAAAAAAATAATTGTTGATTATATAAAGGGGATATTATTCCGAATTGGATGAAGCGATTGATACTCCAAAGCGAAGCCCTTTGGCGATAATTAAATATTTTCACATTTTATCGTTTATTAATTAAAAAAAATGACATTATATTGCGTTATCAATATATTTTTTCAAACTTAACATTCACAGCCGATGTTATTAACATCGGGCCTATATACTAGTTTATTATAATCGCAATATGATCTAGTTATTAAATTTAGAACGTTCGGAATCCGCAACAACAATAAACAAAATCGCACTGCAAATAACGCCAAGCAAACAAACCGAGCCGGAATAATCCGATCGGATCGCAAAAAATACATCCATTTAACTTCTTCAACACAAACAATATATCCGCGCGGACACGGCGATGTACGTCTCTCGGCGTTTCAAAGAGGTAAAAACGACCAAACTATTTACTCGGCCGGTTAAAAGTACGTACACTTGCGGTCGCGTTTACCCCGAACCGGTTCTCTCTTACAAGAACCACTTACCACTGGCGCAGTGGTCATTGTCGACAACCAACCACCTCTTCTTCGTGCCCACTAATCGGATTGACCATTCGCGAAGGCCTCGGACGCCGACCGCAATCCATACTTCCCCCTGGATCTTTAGAAACTTTTTGAGCTAAATTTTGAGTTTTTGCGCCTGAATTATCTTTGAATTCAAGGATGAGTTACTAAATATTTTGAATGTAAAAGTGGTTTGATCTGATTATAGACTGACTTGTACAGACGGATTTACTTCTTCGGGGGCTCAAGATACAAAAAAAATATTGCGGCCCCACTATATAATATAGGCAGTTAATAACGGTAGGCATTTTCTAAGTTCATCACTAACTAGAACTGCTTGTATGCAATATTATGCTTTATAACGTAGGACGAAACGCTCATATTTAAATACGTGAATACGCGTTTATGTAACGTTCTGGGTTTGAGCAGCTCTAAAAATCGTGCTATGTTCAGATTGCGTCCGCACGTTTGACGTTTCGTACAATAGATGGTCACATGTGAAATTACTAACGATAACGAAAAAAAGTCGGGAACATATTTTGATTTAAAAAAAATTTAAACAACGCATGTTAATAATAGGGTTTTGACGTTTGGAGAACTATCAAAGGTCCACGAACACTGTGCATGCGCTCACCGATGCGACATCCAGAAACGAAAACGACATGAGTGCATAGTATTATATTCATGAGCCTTAAATCGTTGTATTTAAAGCTCAATATGGCAGATATAAGCGTTAGAAACGGACTACAACATATACAAAGTTGGGTCCCAAACCTATATCTTCTCTCATTATACACAAACCATTAAAATTAGAAAGAAATTAGTGCTGCAGATGAAGATTTCATAGTCAGTTTTTTTTTAAATAAACGATAAATGGACTGATTTAGAAAATAAAATTGCTTTTTTGCAAACTCACCTTTTTTTAGTGACTCAAATTTAATGATGATTATTCGATTGATATAAAAAACTATAATGATTCATAAAAAATGTATATTTCAAAAATAACAGAGGCCCTGGGGCAAGAACCTCCATCGCCTTTAAATAGATCCGCCACTGATAACTTGAACCACTTTATGTTTGATATTTTATTAACATCGGGTTGTAATGGACCGAAAATTGAAATTCGAAAAGCGTTCAAAATTTATGAATCGAATGAACATTTTGTAGATCGAATCGAGATTTTTCCAGAAAACATTCATAAACCGATCGCAATCAAGAAAGCGCATCGCCCGAGCGCTCCTTCGATCCGTGACGTAAACAACAATTAAAAGTATTATACGATGTGAACCAATGGCTGTGTATGTGTATATATATATGCGAAAGAATCGTATAAAATTATATGAAATGTACAAGTGAAGCGTTCGTTCGCGTGAACCGGCTTCGAGTAATTACTTCAATTAAAAAAAAAGTATGGAAGATGGAATATGAAGAGTTCTTCGGCGTAGACCGTAACTTTGTACGAAACACGCAATAGGCCATATCCAGATACGATAAGGTGCTTTGTTGCTTTGTAAACTACAAGTTTTAAGTTAAAACATGTCATGATTGGATAAATTAAATTTAAGGAACAACAGATTTTTCGCTCATAACTCGAATTAATTTTCTCATTAAATTCGAAATTAACATCATATACGACCGATGAAATAGAAATTTCAATTCTATTCGCAATGCAGATGTAGTAAATTAGTTTTATGATGCAATCTAAAAACGGTGCATTGTCCAGCAATAAAATATGCAGGAATTAAATAAAACGATCAAGAACTGTACATAAAAATAATGACGCCGTAAAACACGAAATGGCTCAATTTGAATATTTGCACCGAAATATGCTCATACAACCTCAAAAGCGAATCGTCGAATTTTCTTTTGAACAAATCCAGATTTCTCGAACGAAATACACTTTAAAGCAAAGAATTCAAATGACCTAAACCGTATTTGTGTGCCTAAGCGTGTCAATTGACATTTTTCTCCATTTTTTTTTTCGCCTTTCAGTGGGCCATTTCAACGGAATTTACAATTTCGGTGCGCGGGCGCGTACGCATTCGGAATTCGTGAGGAGGACGTTCGACGACTTCGGAATACAATTCAATAATGGAAATCTCATAGATTCCTGCGCGTTTGTATCATTTAGGAGGTCATGTTTTATGGCGGGCATTTTCGCTAGATTTACGGCCGACACGCGTGAGAAATTCGCACCCCGTTCGTGTTTTTTAACCCCTACGCACCGGCTAGGAGCCCGCTTTAATCCTGAGTGGATTTCGCTATGTATGTGCTAGCTTTTATCTTTATCTATCCTATTTCGTATGAAGAAAGGTTTATATGTCTATATAATTTAGGAAAATTCAAGAGAAAAGCAAATTTTATTGACATTTTTCGATACATTATATGAGAATGTCTAAATGAACAAAAAAAATTCCGATATGATCACAATTGAAATTTTCATTTTTCTTATCATAAATTTTGAAATGAATGTACAAAATCGTACCTTTCATAAATTGATATTTAACAAAATAATCATTTGTTTATATATATTTACAGAAAACGTTAAAT
This sequence comes from Hydropsyche betteni, assembly GCA_028571205.2. Taxonomy (NCBI): domain Eukaryota; kingdom Metazoa; phylum Arthropoda; class Insecta; order Trichoptera; family Hydropsychidae; genus Hydropsyche; species Hydropsyche betteni. The sequence continues at coordinate 393,049 of JAOXNN020000016.1, forward strand.
TTTAAAAAAAGAATATAAACTTAGTTAACATTTCTCAAGAAATTACATGAAAATTTTCAAATTAACCGAAAATTTTCCGATATGATCACAATTGAAATTTTTATTTCTTGAATTATAAACATTGTAATGAATATATCAAATTGTATATTTGATAACCTGCTGTCGGACAAAAATGTTCATTTTTTAAATAGATTTTGACAGAAAATATTGAATTTTTATTAAAAAATAAAAATAATTTGAGTTGAAATCCTTCTATAAATCAAATGAACGACATTTAAATGAAATGTTTTCTTTTTTATTAAATTCATAATATTTGCAATTATGAAAATTTGATATTGTTAAAAAAAATGTAATTAATTACAAAATCAACCTCAAATTTCGTACACCGAAAAAAGACATCATTATACAATGAAAAAGCTCGTCCCTCGAGGCCCATAGACACAACATAAAAACAGAAAAATATCGCGAAAAGAAGTTCAAGAACCACGACGTCACTTCAGACGACTTTCGCCTTTGTTTCAGATTCGAACCGCGAAATAAAGATCTCCTCGTCTGCCAGCCGGATTATGCACGGTCACGGATTCGCGCACACGTATTCCTTTTTCGTTACTTTTGTTGTTCGGTGACCTTTGTGAGCCGTTGTGTGCTCGAGGATCGACGAAAGGATGTCGAAATGTTTCCCCTTCGGGTATGCTCGAATCATTATGCATGCGTTAACGAGGCTCGTTCATTAATGAAGATTTAACGCGGCGTTAAGCGGACCGAGACGCACGCGGACGCCCTTTCCATAAAAACGTATCTTATGTAATGGTTTTGTACTTTGCATTGTTTCAGTTGTATCTTAATATGAAGGCAACGATGTGAATCAAGTTTCATGTCAAGAATTAAATCGAATTGTCGCATTGGTATGATCGAAAAGAGGGAATTTCATCGAAAATTATAATATATCAAATCATTGACATATAATCTTATCTGAAATTTGTTGCGCTTAGCTTCAATAATCAATGTTAATCAGTGGCGGATTTATTATATTTCACTGGTTGCTAGAGATATCGAAAATCTATTGGGGCCCAATTGCATAAATATAATAAACAAGGCCAGATTCCAAACTTATCCTCCCCATTAAACATAAATCATTAAAATTGGAAAAAGTAGCACCGCAGGTGAAAATCTTATCGTTTACAATGGTAGAAGAAATAAAGGAAAAATGGACTATTTGAGAAAATAAAATTTTCTTTCCTGGTAAAAATCCGCCACTGATATTAACTTTTTGTTAAAAATAACAATAGTGTTGTTAAATTTGTTATCATCGAATATAAGTTATCTAATATTAAAAAATTCACAACCAGCCGCGATAACGTATTATGAATAAAAGTTATTTTCCCATCCGTCCTCATTCAACTATTCAATATTCATTAGAGTGCCCCATTTGCATAATACACTAGTGAATATTTTCGCACCGAGAGACAGACTTCGGTTTGCGGTCGCGCTTTTGCGTCCTTTTTCCTGAAAAAATGTGGGAAAAAAAGTCGAGTCGAAAAAGCGTTGTATACCTTCGTTTCGTTTTTACGGTGTCCCATAAAAAGAGATCGCGCCGTGTGTTAAATTTTCAGCTCGGTTGCGGTCATTCTATTTGTCTGAAACAGACGTTTATTTCTATTTTTTTCATTTTATTTTTCAGCGAATGGTTTTTTTTTTGTTTTGTGTGTGACTTTTTCTACTCGGCGACCCGCCTCGAAAGCGCACGAAATTTTTGCCGAACGAAATGTTTACATTATATTGAAAAACTTTTTTTCGCCGGCAGGTCTCGCGTCCATTAATTAATTACTTAATTAAGCTACTCTAATTAAATTAAATATTTCAAGATGATTTATTAAATATTTTATGGTTTTTACCAACACGCCGAGGGTTGAATGTTTAAAAAGTATTCGGGTTTCGCTGCGGGTCGATAAATCCGAATATTTTAAAATTGCACACATAACGATATAATAATACAATAATCACTTTATTACCGACGTTAGAATGGTTTCGCAGTCAAACTTGAACTCCTTACTAACGACCGGCAATATTATGACATTATGACGTAATACGGTTCAATTATCGCTGAATTGAACGCGGCCAAGCTAAACTGTTCTAAATTGAATCAATTTATTAATCGTCCAAATAATTATTTTGAATGGCTATAAACGTTTATTTTGTACTAGTCGACTTTTTTTGACTATTGAAAAAACTTATAGAGCCATAAACTTCAACGTTTAGTTACATTATACTGACTGAACTTGGAAAGTCCTAAATTCAAACTAAATTTAATTAAGGTAATTAATTTAAAGTCTATGTCGAATTGAAAAAAGTTTATAGATATAAACTATAATAATATATATTATATAATTAATAATAATAACAGTTTTCATATTTCTATTGTAATATGTATAAAATTGTGCAAATATAAAATGGAAATTAAATTATACTAACTGGAAAATGAATAGAAAAACTCAGAGTTTCTAGTGGTCTCTTTGAATTAAATTAAAGTGCATGGTCGTTAATAAAAAAGGCAATGCAACGTCGTATTTTTATGAAAAATTTAAAAACCATGAAAAGTATAACTGTCATTATTCTGACATTTATTCTTAGTAATATTTTTCTCATCACGTAATATTACGTTATATAAAGTTCGGCAAAAATAAAATGAAAATTCAAATATTATAAAAATATTTCGCGTATAAAACTGATGCAAAATCATTCATATTTACATGAAAATTTAAATAAGAGAATTCAAACACTTTATTTATCGATTATGTGTGAGGGTGTCTTTCAGGTCATAAAAAATAAATCTTTGTTTTGAAAGTGAACACCGGGGACGTTATGGAGTTAGAATAGCTAAAGTTTTGCGGCGAAAGAGTTAAAACCTACAATAAATTAGCATCGAAAAGTTCCAAAGGAATCGAAGTAGTTAAGGCGACAGTAGAGATTTATAATCGCACCAAAACGCTCTCTAATAAAAAAGTCATTAAAACCCAGATAAAGTACACGATCCTACGAATACTTCGCAAAAATTACAAAAAGCTTTTATATATTTGCCACTGATCGTTTTATATTACATGTTTTTTTCCGAACTACTTTACACCGCGATCGAACACTAATCGAATCGAACTAATGAACATGTAATATTTTATTATTACAAGTGTGTTACCTTTCGTGGAGAAACAGGCAGACGGATTGAAACTCCTGACGAACTCACCTAAAAAGACAAATAACAACAACATTAATTCAAGAATATTTTTGAACAATATGATCTAAATTGTAAACATGAATCCATATCGATTTCGGTATCATTTCTTGGTAAAGTAAACGCATTACCGCCATCAACGCATTAACCATTTACCGACTACCGTTTCTATGAACGATTTCAAGACCAACACCATATCCGAAGCATCTAGAAATAAATCTGCACCGACAAACGCTCGTTTACACATCCGAATAACACACATCGTATCAATCGACGGCGTTCCAGCATCCTCTATTTACCCTCCCAGCAGTTTCTTTACAAACAAATCTATTTCGGTGCCGGGCATATGTTCGGAGCCGTTTCCTCCTCTTATTCACCAAAAGCATACACATTTTATATATATTGTATACACTCTGATTTTATCGAATGTAGTGTCGATGGAAGTGCATCGGTTGACAATCGATTGCAGCTTGCACACGTGTCGTAATTCGACTTGTCAAAACGTCGATGTTTCTTCGTACGATTGACGGTCATTTTTTCGGCACCAACGTGTATTGAATATCGAATAGAAATGATAAAATTATTATCGAAACGTATTTTTTTAATAATATTCAGAAATAATACACCTATCGCGCTTATATAATATTAATCGTTGAACCTTTCAGACACGTTACATAACGTATTTCAATATAGATAATTCGCGTGCATTATAATATGCGGCCGTGCAAAAACCTGCAAGAATGCAGCATCGGCGATATAACATCGAAGAATCGTCTGCAGGTTTTGCGAATTGCAGTTGAACGACCCATGAACGGCGATTGTCGACAGATGAGCACTGGGAAGTTCTGTTAAACCATTCAACAAACGAGTCTACAACTGACTTTTTACGAATATTACTTCAAAAGCCGATGACTTATCTTTTTAGAACAAAAAAATAGCGATGCAATAAACAACACATGAAAAAATAAACGAAACCGATCCATAATATAGTCAAAATCAAACAGATTAGATACCCTAAACACACAAGAACTTTGCGATACTCTGCAAACTAAATACGATAATCGAACGCTTAAATAAAAAAAAGGGTCCGATTCCAACTTGCGACCCGACCGTCCTGAATATTTTACGAATCCTGTGCGAGCATTATAGAGGATTTTAAGTGCGCACACCCCCAGGCTTAGGCGGTTTCTTAATGTAAGTTAATGGCGACATAACCGTGGTGGTGGTTGCGGAGGACTCGAAGCTTAAGAGGTCCTCGTTCGCACCTTAGAAAGGTGAAGAAGAAGGGTGGAGGACGATGGGACGAGGACGACCACCCACCGGGCGGAGACGGATGAGGACACGCCGCGAAAGCCTATTTCGTTAAATCCCATTTGCTCGGATTCGTCCCGCACCCCTACGTGTGTGCGCCCTCGAGAGCCTCTGATGGACAATTTTTGCTTTGTCGGATATAATTTTCTATTATTCCGAGGTGTGTATTTCAAATTATGGTCAAATTGATAAATATTGTTATACGCGCTTAAATAAAAAAAAACTATAATATAGACTTTTATAAAAAAAAGTATCATTACAATATCCCCTATATATAATAACGGATTTCTGTGTGTGTGTCCGTCTGTTCGATGACGCTCGATACTATATTATTTTTTTGCGTCTATAAAATTATTGAAAATTATTCTAATAATAATGGTCTTTATGCGTATACACTTAACGTCT
>JAOXNN020000016.1:421703-442375 GCA_028571205.2 Hydropsyche betteni
ATTAAATTTCCGATTTTAAACGCAATATTATTGCATTTAAATTAAATAAACATACATCGATACTTAAAAAAATAATTATTTATAAGAAAAGATTTAATTTTAACCGTAAAACGACATTTCAATGGGAAGATTTACGTAAAAGGGACGAATCTCACGGCCCATCGGCGTCAAAAATTGATTTCGAAAATGAATAAAACATAAGTCAGAGACGCGCAACCGTTGCGTCGGATATGCAAATATTTGTTTATGTTAATAATTTGATTATTTAAATGCCGGCCGAGCGAAACTCGGGATGATTTCACCTCTCTCCTCGGCGGGCTTCCGTCCGTATTTTCACGGATTTTTTTCTCTCCCGACGAATAATTTTTGTCTATTTTCTCTGTTAATTCATTTTTCAGGCAGCGCGGAAAACTCGCGTTAATGTGATTAATTTTCGGTCCCGAGATTTCCGAGTGGCGCAGGCCGATTGCACTTTTTTAAAACGGCACCCTGACTACCCTAATTAATACACTGCACGAACACTCCATAGAAATACTACCTTATTAACAAATGTAGAAATTTTATGGTCTCGATGATTCCGCATATAAGTTAGATCACGTAAATTTAAAATTTTAACAAGAAAATCATTATTTTTATATAAATTTAATCAATTAAAGCTAATTATAAAGTAATAAAGTCGATGTATTAGTTTAATTACGTATTATCGACATTCAAACATTTAATAGAAATTGTTATCAAAAGCCTTTGTTTTTCAGGGAACGTTATATAGGCTGTATTTCCCTTTGAACATCAACAGATTCAAATTTAGAAAGATTATTTGAAAAATTATAAAAAAAAATTCGAATTTATAAATAGAATCTGAAACGGTTTACTTTCACTGTATCAAACTTTACAACAAACAAATCGAAATAATCCATTCTTATAATAGACACAGGGCCGGCTCAAAGCTGTAGCAAAGTAGACTTGTACTTGAAGCACCATAGTTAAAAGACGCCATGAGGTGCAATATTTTTTTTTTCAATTTAAACGTAACGTGTTGGTTTTAAATACAAATTTTTAAACTTCCGGTAAAAAAAATAAATTGTTGCGTTTCGAATATTATTGAAAAATATTGCCGTCTTTTATAGCAAAAGATTTTCTGGAAAAGTCTGTTTTTTTTTGGAAAATATTTAAAAATTATATGGGAGGGGGGGAGGGGGGCACTGAAAATCAACCTGCTTAGAGTGTCATATACCCTCAAGCCAGCCTTAAATAGAGATTAAATGGTTTTAATAATTTTAGTAATATTTTTTTCATTATCATTCTAAAAAGAAAATAAGTAAAGAGCAGTCAATAAAAATATTCAAATTCATAAATAGGATCAAAACAGTTTACTTTAATTGTATCCAGCGTTAAAATAGATGTTCAGAAATAAGATATCGATATATAAAGATTACACGGTTTTAATGACTACAGTAATACTATTCTAATTCCAAAAAGAAAAGTAATCAATCATTACAGTCAATAAAATCACTCATAATACTTATCACTTAGTACTACCATACAATTCAATATGAACAGCACACTTCACAACAAACATTTACCACCATTTTTACAATTCCACACTAAGAACACACACACACACCAAAAAGACCTAGACCCACCCAGCACCAAAGTCATCAACAATTCCAGTATTTCTCCGAGTGCGCCGAGCGAATGCAACTCTCCAACACAACAAACCGCATTACCGACGGCAAAAGCACTCTGCACGTGTGTATGTGCGGGGGCCAAGAGATGATAAAACGCCGACGATTTTAATTCTCGGACTCGGCGAGGATGCTCCTTGTTACCAACGTCCGTGATTTACGACAGGCCAACACAAACAGCGTATAAATTATCCCGGCTATGGCCGACAGTGCGCGCTCTACGATATTACCGTTGCCGGCGAGTCAGCGCGGGAAAAATAGTTCGGATTTGAAAGATTGATTCTTTTAATTGTTCATACTCGGATTTTATTTATTGTGTTGTAGAGTTCTCTTTCCGAGGATTTTCTTATTTGGAATAATAAATGTTGGATCCACTAGATGGTTTTCATGAAAAATTGAAGTGAAAATAACGTATGAAGTATAATGGTAAGTTTTTCGTTGTTCGAGCTGGGTTAAAAAACGTATTTGTTTTCCGAAGACCTCCGCACGTAATGGATAATCCGGAGAGCTTTTCGCGGTCTGAGGATAATTTCCGTACTGGGCGAAATTTGTTTGCGCCAACAGTGGGCGCCTAAATCATCCATTAAACGCGTTTACTGTAGATAGTTTCCTATGAAAATATCTATACGTTTTCAGAATCGATCTGTGTAATATAATATCAACATTTAACATAAAAAATCAAGCCAACTCTATGATTTCCTAACTACATATTTGATGAAACCTGATATTTTCAACGAGATCAAATAAACAAACTTCGAAATAGATTTCATAGAAAGTTTCAATATAGACAAAGACTCCCATTCAGCTTACATAAGTACTGCCCCCTTATTAACAATCCAGCTATAATAATCGAACCCTTTCGTCTAACAAACGCACAATAGATATTAAATCTCACGTCTCAATTTCAATACGATAATTAACAAACTTTCCACTGTATTTCACATGAACATCACACTGAAAATAATAACAATTTATTAAGCTCGTATTATACGGCGGAATCGCGTACGGCACAATGAGCGAGCCACGTTAATTTCGCAACCGCCGTATTTCACTTTTCTAGTTTTCCCGAGAAACTTGCGAGTTTTCCGCAGTTTTCCCACCCACGAGCAGACATCTGATTCTCGGCTAACAACATAATAATAATGTCGGTGGGTGGATTTAAAGCTCGTTCCTTCCCCCCAACGGCGGGTCTCGTTTGCCGTTTGAATGCCTACTTTAACAACCGACCCCCAAGTTTTAATTGTCGCAACTTGTTTCCGATCCGACCTATTCCTTGGGGAAGTTGCGTTTTCGCAAGATTTTCGCGTGGAAAATTTTTCGCTAAGAATCGAGGACTTTGCGGAAAAGCTTGAGCTTTTATATTCTGTTTTGATGGCAATAATTAGCGTATGTATAATACAACTCATATTTTATTATAGTGATGCATTTAAATCTATCGAATGTATCATATTCTGCTAATAATTTAAAGTAAGCGATATGTGAAATGGTCAATATATAGATATAATCGCATATCATTAGTCATAGACTAATTTAATTTAAAAAATAATACAAATGCACCCAATCCTCTTTTTATACGGGTGATATGTTCCAAGACTACCATTTAAAATTGGAAGGTAACCAAATAAAAATTGGAGATAGATTTCATCGGTATTTTTGGATAGAACTTCCATCCAAATGTACTTTATAAAAAATATGTAATATGAAAAAAAATCCATGTGAAATCATCAAAAAAGCATAGAAATTTTTATTTAATAACTATATTTACAAATATATAATTATAACAGTATAATGACCTGTACTGAATTTTACCATTGTGGCATAACAAAACATATTTTTTTATATTTCTGTACCGTATTAAAAATAATCAGTTCTTCTTCTTTGAACCGTGTAGTTTTGGAACCCTGTAAAAAGAGGGAAGGGTGTATGTGTTATGAAAAGAGTCGGAATATTTCATGATATTAGAAAAATCTTGTTTCCTTTAATAAGTAAAAAGTGAAACTCATCTCAAAATTCATGATCGATTTAAAGATACGAAAATCATGTTCGCTGAAATCACAAGAATAACACGTTACAGGCAAATTCCGGAAACGTCCAAGAAAAAGCAAATCTAAAAACTGAAAACCCGTATCTTCAGCACCAAGCAGACACATCCCTGGTTCAGAAAACAACCCAGTTCCTTTTTCATGGTCTTCCCGGCCATCGGGGAGAGATTCCTATTCAATTGTTAGCCGATATTTTATGCAGGCATTCTAATTGGGCCGGAAGAGAACTAATGTTGCCCGCGGGAGTGCCCGCTTCTCTTGGCCTTTTTGCGATTTTTTTTTCATTTTATTTTATTTTATTGACGTGCGCGAGTTCGCTTTCATGCAAAGGATAATTTATGGTCTAAATCTTCTTGTGCCTCTCGACCGGATGGGAGGTCCCGTGAAAGGGCCTCACCCTTCCGCCCCTTCGTTTTTCCGACACGGGCGTCCCTTATTTTATGTATGGGGGTGTGAGTGTGTATATGGGAGGGACAGCGAATTTCAATTTTCGTCTTGTCGAAGGCAAGAAATAAGTGCGGGTTTTGTGTTTGCCGTAGCGAGGATAAAATGGCGAAAGAATGGATATTTTATAAGAGGCAAATTTCATTACGCTTATTAACAGTTTTACACTAAAATTGTCAAAAATATTATGCTATTCCCTATTTCATTTTATAAATAAATATTTTAAGTATGTTTTTGAATTTATTCGGAAAATTTCATTATATTTTTTATTTCAAAATGATTTGAATCACAATACTATAAAAATAAAATTGAACGCGATAGTGAAAAAATTTAAGTAATTATTAAACAAATTTGATGAAATCATAATCTAAAAACAAATAAACTGGTGATTTTATTATTATTTAAAAATAAATATTGAAAACATACTCGTATTTTAAATCGGAAAATATATTAAATCGTCGATCTCAACCGCAAAAGCAAACACGGCGTTTACAGAATTTCAAAAATTTTCCATCAATTTCTCTAACTATTTTCACGTAAGTCAAACGTAACACGGTCTCGGGCCATTTTTCTTACGGGGTAACTTAATTTTTCTCATTTTCCACGTTCAAAATCAATTACGAGCCCATTCCACCGAACCGGCGCTCCTTTCAGGGGTTTCCCGTGCACTCTTGCCGGGCACGCGATACTCTTTTATGATCTCGCTTAACTAAACTTTAAATCCTGCTCTTTTATGTTCGTCCTCCTTTTTGTTGTGTTTTCAATTTTTTCACAACCCCGGTCTTTTCTTCCGCCTTTGTAGACGGCGCGCCGCCCGGCTGCGATATTATGCTACGGTGAAGCGCTATAATGTTATTACCTTTATTGTAAACCTCATATTCTCACCGTGTATTGATTCGATGTAACGATATGAGCGAACGATATGAGTTTACGGACATCTCATTTAAGTTTGCCCTCTATTGGATAGTGATGCTGTTCTAAACAATTTTGATGGGAGTGGTCGTAAAAATACAAAGAGTCAAAGATTTGCACACGATTCAAAGTTTAATTTTGTTTGTGGGTCGATTCAATAGCGGTTGTTATAATACAATGTATTTTGAAAAGGTTTAGAATACAGAAAGATGAACACTTTTTGAAAAAAAAAAAAAAATACTCGGTAACAGAAACGAAACTTTTTCACTTAAAGTTATACAATTGAACGCTCAACAATGTGATATTTTACGAATTCTTAGAATCGAAACGAAAAATACTTAATACAAATTTATATCAATTAAATCTATTTAATAAAAAAATGAATAATAGAAACGTAAATCAAATAAAAATGGAATGTACTTGTTTCCGATTCGGCTATAATAAGGGTACGTTCGCATTTCTTCACCGGGGCAAATGAATCAATTACTGCGCACTTAACAAAAGATGAGGCATTGTATGTAATTGGGTAAGTTGATGCGAGGGCACATGGGGTCCCTTCCTCAAATGTGTATCCTTCGATAAAAGGATGCCTTACGGACCTTCCGGGGTCATGGCAACCATTAAGCAGATCCGTTTTAATCTCTATAAGATCTCGAATAACCCATCCTATTCCGAATCGATCGTGCCTACGTAATTTTCGAAATGCTCAAGTTGTAACATATCGAAGATTTTCATATTACAAGCATCATGAAGTGTCATAGATATTATTTAAATACAAGATAAATATTATATCAAGATTGAAGCGTAATCTAACATAACGTTCGACTATGACCTATCATAACATCGCTCACCGCCGCCGAAAAACCGCAAATATTACCGAAAACAGAAGCATACACCCTCTTCTCGATCCAGGATAATACACTCATCGAAAAACAGATCTCGATGGATAATAAATTGGCGGGGATCACGCAAAAGCCGTGGCCCGGGCGAAGTTGGCTCGCGGGTGATGAACGCTTGCCGAAACTTGACGGCGGCGGCTAAGTGATGTATTGCTCCCCAGACGTACTCTGCACTGCTAACGTATATGTATTTTCCGTTAGAGAACGTTATACGTTATATACTGGATGGATGAGGATACCTCGGCTTATGCCGCTTTCGATATGTACGGTCGGTGCGCGTGATGGGCGTCTTAAAAGTTGGATCAATCGGGCGTTCTTTTTTTTTTGTTTTGTAAAATTTTATGATGAATTTGGATTTAGAAGATGAAACTAAAATAAAACTTTATTCAAAACTAGAACAATACACTAAATAAGTGGTTAAATATAGTCGTAAAGTGAAGCGTTCAAAAATATCGGCAATCGATAGTGTTCTATTCAAATATATGCGAATCGTATAAAAGTTTTATATGCATATGAAAATATCGAAATATATAATATTTGCATTCGTATTATTATCGTGGTTAGCGAACAAAACGCTAAATTTCATCCGATATTGATATGGAAAAGCGTATTTTTTTATTTGCTTCATTTTATTTAAGTTTGATATGTTATTTCCACAAAAGGCCGGCCGAAGTCGAAACAATTCATGCAAAAGGAAAAACGGACATGAAAGGGATATTCGCGTATATATTTATGTGCAGACGAGCTTTCAGTTCAAAAGAAGAAACAGTTCGAATGACGCAAAAGAACAAACATATTATTATATACAGGAAAATATTTATATTGATAAAAAAATATATTAACGATAACATTTAATAAGCGAATCTATCAATTTCGCTAAAGAGAAAACGCGTGTACGGGCGGTTGCGGCCGAGAAATATTATTCATAAAAATACGAATAAGCAAAACGTGGCGAAAAGTGCGAATTTTAAAAGGTAGACGCTTACATCTTCATTATGCAAAAAGTGAAATTAATGGGCCGGAGGAAAAGCCCGCCTCGCCTTCACTATACTTTCGCACAAATGCGCCATAAGTACGCATAAATGCATGCATAAATTTTCCGAGCGCTTCGTCTCCTTGAAATTCTCGGGCGAAAATTTCCCGATGAAAAACGACCCTTCGGAAAAATATCGAACGTTATTATAGTCGATTATCGGTTTCCGAATGCATCGGGTGCATTTTGCAACGCGGAAGGAGCATAAAGGAAATCGCGGAAAATCGGAAAAGCTGCTCGTATCAGTCACAGGTGGGCATCATCTCGGATAATTGAATAAAAAAACGTGTTCGGAAAAGGAGCTTCGTGGGTGAAAAGGACAGACATATGATGTGTATAGAAGAGTAAAAAGGAAAACGATAAACATGTAGGAAAATGTTTGTGAGATGGCAAAGAAAAAATGTCGATTTTTCCAGTAGCTACGTATTTGCTGTGACGAAACAGAAATGTGTATTCTTTTTCGTAGCATCGAAAAAAATAGTATTAATAATTCAAGGAAAATTTTTGTAATAAAATTAGGACGATTTTATGTTTAAAAAACCAATTTTCATTTGAATTTCGTTAAAATATTAGTATTTAGCGAGTGCTAGCATTATCGTATTAGATTTTAAATATTTACAGTATTACTTTACAAATTTCAGCGAAACAACACACACCACATACAAATACTATAAGAAGCAATAAATAAAAATTGAATCAAAATTACAATCCTCACAAACACAGAGAATACTACGATTCACTGTGGAAAATCGAATATTATATAAACAATCGCGTCACAAAAAAAAAGTTAAAATTAGTTAAATCAAATTATTAGCGAAAAAATTCAATAAATAAAGCCAAAGCTCATAATTAAATATTTAATACACAATGAAACGGCAAGAAGCGGACCAATCCTCAGTTGCAACAAACACACAAAATGTGAGGGGTGTAAAAGTTGTTACTTTTAACAGTTGCGAGGATTACCTTGACCATTTCCTTTGCGGTGATCTCGGTTATTCTGCGCGAAAAAAGGTCCTCGAATATCGAGGAATGTAGACAAATTGTCCGTGATCCCTATTTTTGAGTTTGGTCGCTTTTTATGAGGAAATTTCCCGGGAAAATCTTTAGTAGATCGCCCCGGTCGCCTCGCGGCGACGGTGCTCCTGCAAAAAACCACAGGATAAAATAGAACAAACATAATACAAAAATTAACATAAATGCACACAAAATAAATAATAAAAAATAACGCAATCCGAATATTATTTTATTTATATTTTGAGTTACAAAATATTTTTTTAAAGAAAATTCGAAAATAAATAAATCACAAAAGTACGAAAATATTTTAAAAGTTCCGACAGCAATATGAAAAAAAATCTTATTTAATGAAAAAAATTGTAAAGTATTCCTAAGAAAGATAAGGACCAATATTAAAATAGAGCAAAGATAATTCATTAAAGAGATAATTAACGCTCATCTCGAGTGCCCCAGCAAAAAAATATTACCTTATATTAAACCCTCGAAAAAAAATCCAGATTAATTTGGCCCGATCTCGAAAAATCCACTCGAGACCACCGCTTAAGCCTCTTTCGGCGACCGAAAATTTTTCCATTTCCATCCATTGGATTGGAACCGATGAACCAAACGAGCTCACAACACACAAAAAATAAAAATGAACCATTGTATTTACACACGAGAGAAGAAAATGAAGCCTTCGTTTTGTGTTGTCGGCAAAACACGGTATCCCATCGCCGGCGGTAACGAACGAGCTGAAAACTCGAACGGACAGTTCTGAAGGTTCTCTGGCAAAAATTTCAAGTGCAATTTGCCCGTCGGATGCACATGCAACAGACGACAAAGATACCGAAACGTTGCCGATCCGTCCGAATGTTTGCTCGCGGAATTGGGGGATCAGATCGGAAAAACCAACACGGGCCGGAGGAAAATCCTCAGCTCGGGGGAAAGGCGCTTTTCCTCCGCGCGCGTATTATGATATGAAATGTATGTGCGCTAGATGGAAAAAGACGTTTTTCCAGGTGAATATGAAAATGTATATATAATACGCGTGTGTGTTGAAATTATTTCGCAGTGAGCGAATTTAATTTATGCCTTTGTATGGAGAAGCACTTTATTTGTGCGCGTTATTAAGAACGTCGTGTCGTCTTTGAATTATTTAATATAAACGGATTTTTCAAAATATTAAATTCTCAGAAAATAGTAGTTACTTTACGTTGTAGAGTCGTATAAGCCTTCATGAAAATTTAAAAAAAATTGATTCAAAAATAAATATTCTCTTGAAATAGTTGAATATTTATTTTTGTAATAAAATAATTCATGTTTCACAATATAAAAAATTAAATTGAAACGAAATTCAATATTATTGTAATACTAATCGTTTTTCAAATATCTTTTATTTAACCTCACAAACACGTAATGAACATTTGAATACAAAGCTCGCAGTTTTCACATTGTACGTGAAAAACATAAAAACGAAACGCGGCTGTAATACAATATTTTCATTTTTCGGCGTAATTGACAATTACGAAGAGGAAAAGTTTCCATTTCCCATTACTGGTTTATCATTCGGCAGTGCTACCAAAAAAAAATATGCAAAAACAAAAAAATGTAACGAAATCAAATTCAAGATAACGAACACGATAATAAGTCGTCGGAAACGTATATATGGTTGAGTTTTTCAATTTTTTTTATTTTTCGAGAGAAAAATTCCATAAAATGTGGGGAGAAAAAAATCCTCCTAGTGACGTCAGGGCAAATTGACGAAAATTGCAAAAACGTGATACAATTATATGTAATATAATTGAAGAAAGTCGTTAGAGACGAGCTGCAAATTTTCCAACCGGAGGCGAGGGAAATTTCGTAATTGAAAACCTTATTTGGAAAGCGATTGTTTTGCTTGAGAAAGTTTCGTAAGCAAATTAATACGAGTAAATTACTCGAAACGAATTTTTTCATCCAAATTAATACGATCACTGCCTAAGAGATGATCTATTTATTATATTTGTTTTATTTCAATTGGACATTCATGACAATTTATATGGTGCAAATTTCATTCATGTTTTTTTGTGAATTCTTGTGGAAAATATTGAAAATTGCCAATCAAACCATTCGATCTAAAAAAGGGTATTTCGATATTTCAAAAAAATAGTAGACAAAATATTAAAAAAAAAATGCGATGCTATGCCAGGTGCAGACGATTAATTAAATTCAACCAAATGCATTATAGATGCGTGCATTTGAATAGCAAAAATCGTGTAAAATAATTGAAAACGCTGAAAGCAAAAGCTTGAACACGGGCTTTGTTTTGTTTCGATGCTGAATGTGCATTTTCGATGTTTATGCAACATTTAAATAAATATTGGACTCGCGCGTTGTTCACCGCATGGCAAAATGTAATCTTTCATAAATATTCAATGGATATTGTCCGAACTATGTTGTTGATTTTTGCGCTGAAAAATCACTACAAATAAACCGACTAGTGCGCTTCTAAATGCTCCGTTCGAACATTACAAAACATTTATGCATCCATTTTTCGTTATTTTCTGTCGAAAGTGCTCCGAGCAGATGGTAGAACGAAAAAATCTCCAGAGGTATTTATAAAGTTTCTCATTTCGTTGTCGTAACGAAATAGCCGAAACTTTGTCCCATCGCGAACGCCTTAATAGCATTTTTTCTGAAAGGATGAAAAATATTATTTTCGAAATAACTTGTATATGATGCCTTTCGGACGAGTTGGTATTAAAGTTTTGAAATATCATCGATCTACTTCAATGAAAAATATTACGAAAATCGATTCTATCACATCAAAATATTATTGCAAACACCTTGAAAAAAGTATAACTCCGATTGATTTACACTTTAATACAAATCAAATTTTCCATTAATATACACGCTAAGCATTAAAACATTGTTTGCGGCAAACATTGTTTGTTTCAGCGGGTGGTTTTGTCGAACGATTTACATGTTTGCATGCTAATTGGTGCTGTTTTGCTTTAATTAGGCTAATTTATTTCCGGTTTAATTGCACGAGTATTCGACGACCCTCACCCCGACCCCCCTACCCCTCGTCATTTCATACACAATCATAATTGTTGTATTAAAATATTGTTTCGGGAGCGCACACTTGTAGCATCATTACAATTTTAAATATGGCCAAGGCCGATGCGAACAGAGCTGCTACTTGATTATTCGAAACGAATTAATAATTAACTGTGAGCTTTATTTTCTAATTAATGACATGCTAGCTTTGTTGGGCGAGTCTCATTTCTTGTATAGTGCACTAAAATATTCATTGAACGTATGTTATATTGTTTCTAAGTATAAAACCCAATTTTTTTATTTAGTATAATCATTCGTTGTTAATTGCAGGATTGTGGAATATTCGATTTCATCAAAATAAATTTAAATGAAACTTTTAAAATTTCATCTAGTATTCATTTTAGTGTTTTTCGTTTTTATTTCATTTTTTTCTGCATCTCATTCATACGAATCTATTTTTTTCTATCAATTATAAACAACCCACTACGAAATAATCCATTAGCATCAATATTTCCATGTCCATATCAATTTATCCAATCACAACTCATATACCAAACTCAAATTCACGATAAACAACTGAAAAAAGAACATTCACACACAACATCCATATTTCTATCAATACCAACCTCTTCCACCCTCTTTCTGACTCCAAACGCAAACTTGACCAGTAAAAGTCTTCGATGTTCAATATTTGTCTTTTCCCGGAAAACACATGAAAATAATCCAACACAACAATTGCTTTTAATGACCGCAAAAGCGTGGTCTGCCACTCGCGGGAATAACCTTTTCGAAAAACATTCCCAGTCTTCCGATTTTATCATTTTTTCAGCAGTTTTATTTTTAGATGTGTGTATATACGTGTACATATTTTTTTAACTATTTTCACCTTTTCCCAATCGTGAAAATTTTGCGTTTCGAGTCGCCAATATTTATCTTCGTTTGTGGGGCATCGTCAATTTGTGGTCCCACGGGACGCAAACGGGGTATTCGCAAAAAAAAATCGAAACGGTTCTCAACCCGTTTCCGTTTCGAAAGGGAAGTGCTGACAACGGTGTAATCTATCTTTATTTTTTATTTTTATATTATATTTATTTTATATTTAAAGTAAACTAAAATAAATTATCATCGCCATATAAAATTTATAAAGAAATTTAAATACTCAAAAATAAAACAAAATTCTTGGGATTTTTTTTATGTCTCTGAAACTCAACGCTTGGAAGCTTTCGTCTGAAACCTTACAAAGTATATGTTATTTTTCCAAAGTGTATGAAGTTTTAAAATTCACAGCCTTTTTAGATTTTTAATGGCATAAAAATGTATCACATATTATTTCGAATTATACTATGTTGTATCCGAATACAAATTTGATCACCAATAAAATAAAAGCGCTTCTTGGCAAAATGCATACATAAAATGACACGTATCCCATAAAATATGCGAAAATTCTTCACTTTACTTTTTATATGGTAATACATATAAAATTCTATGATACATAGAATTATTTTTTTAATTTCTATGTAGTGAACATAAATTTCTTTTGTTAACGACAATACTGAGTTTGTTATTTTCAAAAAAATATTTTATTTTTTCAAAAGCCCATACATTTTTAGATGAACTGCATGTCGTTAACTTTTATTGAACGCTCGTGTTAGAAGACCAATGAAAAGAAACGGTAAAAGCTCGAAAGTCTTCCGAGCTTTCACGCATTGAACTCTTTTCAAATTGCACTCCATCGTTAAAGCAACATTAAGTTTACAAACGGTAATATTTTAAAACCCACCACCCAACAACGCAACCTCTCCTCAACGCCACACCATCGAATCCTTCACCGGCCAAAAAACCAAAACAATCCCCAAGTCCAATATCGATCGACAATCGGGACGTCTAAAACCCGACAACCCCACGACAATCCGATACGCATCGAAACCGCCATCCTCGAAGTTCGCCTCTAAATAAATTCCGTCACCGAAACCGGCAAAGTTCCTCTTCGAGCAACACGTGAGAGCCTCCCTTGCCTACAAGACACAAACCCACCCCCTACACACACACGCGGAGTATTTACGCTGGCGATAGAGCGCATCAAGCACTAATAAACGTTAGCAGTTTCCGTTTGTGTTAGCACATTTCCCGTACTTAGGCGCACATTAATTCTCTTAGCGAAGTTTCGACGAACTCACGGCCTCAACCCTGTGTTGTACATGTGCCTTTGCTGTTTAAACAATCGCGCCGAATCGTGGGATGGGATGATAGTTTGTGCGACAGGACGAATTTGATTAAGGGTAGTGCGTGTGATTGTTTTCGATGTAATCGTTTTTTAATGATAAATAATCGATTTTTGAAATATAGAGAGAAATAGCAAAGGAATCTGAACAGTTATCTTTTTTGTTTAACTATTAGTATTTTTTAAAGATTAAAATGAGATAATATTTTTGTATGGCTGTAAAATAAATTACGCGACATATGTCAAAACGACATTTAATGTTATTTTTTTAGAATACACCATCACTATTATAAACGAGTAAGTAGTGAGTAATCTGTTGAGTGTCAATTGATACCCGTTTTAAAAATTAAATTTATCAAGAAATTTAAGTTATCCACAAAAAAATATGAAATATTAATGATTTATTTTTGTTGTACTGAAAATTACCACAAAAATGGTTTTCCATGAGTGTTACCAAAGACAGATAGAAAAACAGACTTAAAAGGATCGACTATTTTAATATTAAATATAATAGAAAAGTCAATTGAAGAATTATTCTGGAATACGTTCTGCACTAATATTATTCCTAATCTTGTGTAATAACAAGAAAAAGCTACTTAAGATAACTAAAAACCATCCCTAGTAACTTTTACAAACTAAACTGTTTCTACCTTCCAAGATTAAAATATACATGTACCAGTTTAATCAAAGTTTATGATACAATTCAAATATTATAACAAAATATTTAACTACCTTACATAATACACTATCGTCCAATGACGAAGTTCAACAACCACATAAACGTAAATCCTTAGACAAAACAATTTTTCATCATCAAAATCTACACCGCCACCGACAAAACAAACCATCAAACGCACGCACGGAACTGCATACAAAAACACCCCATCACCCTCTCATATCCCACGAAACAACCCCGCATTTTCACCACGACACCCACAATTCCATCATCGCACAGCCCTTGTGCACCCATAGCTCACACATATTCACCGTTCGGGCTTTATAGTATTTCGAACGTTCGAGCATATCAATTATTGCATCGTTCGCAATGTTGAGTGGTCGTGGAAGCGACAGACTGCACTTTTCAGGGACCCGCGCATTTTACATGGATTACGTGCATTTTCAGTTTTCAGCTTTCAGCCCGGGGGTTAATTGTGATGGTTGCGTTCCGGTACGTATCGTGTATTGAATATTTTGAAAATTCTCTCATTTTATGAAATGAACGTTGAATATTAGGATATTTGGTATGTCTGTATATTATCGGTGGATGATTTTTTTTTTTTTGAAACTGATTGAAATGTGGCGATTTTTCTAAGATTTGTGAAATTGTTCAATGGTAAAAGTTAATTTCTATGTACACTCGTACTTTTTTCACCTTGTAAAAATAAAAAAAAATCTGTATTATAGTGCCACAGTGCGCAAATCGGTATACAATTAGAGTTATCAAATGAAAACTTATATTTTGTGTTAGTGCACAATAAAAAAATTTGAATACACAGTTAAATCGCACCCTATTTTAACTGAGCACAAAAATAAAAATGGCAAAAATAAATCATTACAACCCACAACTCAACATATACCGCCGAAATGGCAAATCGCTCAGACGTTGCGCCCTCAAATCGCAACTTTACACTTTTTAATTGAAACGATATAAGTGTTATAACGTATAATCGATTTTTGCGAACACCACGAACGGCCGTGGGTCGTCAATCGCGAAATTGCATCGACTAAAAGGGAAACGTCTGGCGGAAATGACGCGACTGCACTCAGACCGATTTTCATTAGCGTCAATGCGAAAATTAACTTCCGCTTTCGAATCGTTTTCCAACTTTTCAAGATTTTACGGACATTAAACAGAAAACGCGAACACGTGATTAATTATCGGGGATTCGGGAATGATTTGTAACAAAAAATGATTCGATTTTGCGGTAAGCGAAAAGGGTTCGAAGCGGTCGTATATTTGCACGATTCGATGTTATATATAAGGGGGTGTTTGGGTTCGAAAGGGGTGGTAAATTAAACTTCTTTGTCGAAGTTTGGTAAAGTTTTGACAGGTCTATTCTTTCCGTGGTAGACGACTCGAGTTTATTGTCTTTGTATGTACGTAGTTCTGCCAGTATCAAATTTCATCTCGAAACTTTGCATTTTCTAACTGGAAATGATTATTTTAATGCATTTTTTTTTGTAACCGTGCGTTTAATTCACTCCAGATATTGTAAAACATATATTTATATATAAAATATCGAACAGTTGTTGTATGCTTATAGTCCTAGAAATGAAACCTAGATAAGAACAAAATATGAAACTTCTACATAGCTTTTTACATTACGTGCTTCAAAATCTCATTGCATTCGAACACGTCCGAACATCAATAACGTAATAACGATAATCCGCTGCACGTTAATGATATAAGTGCAATTGCATCGAAATGCAATCGACATTGGCAAGGAAACTCGCCTGCAAAACTACAAATATTATTCGCTAATAAAATTTCTATATATCCGATAATAACACAGAATTGATTTCTATAAAACTTATTTCTCACTAACAAAAAGATGTTCCAAATCAAAACCGAAACTTCAACAAAACCCAACTCAATTATTCAACCAACTCCAATTGTTTATTTAAACACCAATTATACACAATACGAAAACATCAAAATTCCATTACTCTCCCACCGTACAAAAAATCGTTTGAATTTCCAATCACTCCCGTCTATCCACTACACTAATCATCAATTAATTAACCAGCACTGAATTTAGGCCCTCGAGCTTCAGTTTTCCCCTCATGTGTTCAAACAGTGCATCGGACGTGTAAGTACAAAGGTGGCCCCGAGGCGTTCGACCACCGCAAAGCAGATTCGGCCCAGATTCTCGTCGGTCTCTCGTCCAGGTCTCGTCTCACAAAGGGCCATTTTACAACAGGGGCCGGGACGGAAGAGTTGCAGAAAATGGATTTGCGTACTTTGGACGGTTGATCGTGAAATTTGGCGACGGCCGATTTGAGGGCTATGGTGTGTTTGTTGTGTCTTGGGGTTGATTCGAGATTGGAGGAAGCGGATGGTTGTTGTATTGTATTGTGTTGTGCGCAATATGCTTTTGTAATGCGTGTCCGGCGGTGCAAGTTAATGCACCAATGCAACAATGCTAAATATATATACATGCGATTTGTGTGTGGCTAGTACCCGAGAGCGTATTCCAGTGTACTTTGATGTAAAGGTGGAGTTGAATTGAATATTATCTTACGGTTCATTGTGTATGGTAGTTTTGAAGGGTTTTCAATAAATTACCTACATTCAATTATGTATAAAATTTATATCCTTTCATAATATAAATAGAAGTTTCAATTGTTTGGTTTTGTTGAATGCACCGGTTCCGAATGTAAATTTCTAAAAATGAATGAAAAGTGGTATATTCAATAAATAAATAGCTTATTCCTGAAAAATCGGTCATATATATATATATTACGCTATGTTTTTGCAATCACTTCGTCCATGGACGAAGCAAAGATTCTTTGTATATGAAATTTAACAAAAATTGGTAGTGTATATGCGTCATCTAGTGTACATTTAACGTCTTCTGACAAATACGACAGTTGATATACTTATGAAAGGCATGCAAATTTCCTCGGCACACTTGATACTCAAAAAAAATATACAGAAATTTTGAAAAACAGATTTTTCTTCATCGTTGTAAGGCACGTCAACTGTCATATTTGGCAGAAGGCGTTAAATGATGAATTTATGTGCCTACAATAAGTGATGGCATCTTTACACCGACAGATGTTGTTAAATTTCATAGACAAAGCAAGATTCTTTGCTTTATCCATAGAAGAAACGATTACTCAAACATAACATAACATAACATATACACATATTGAAAAGATTTTTCATTGCATAACGATAACTTTTATACAAAAAAATTTTTCAAAACGAAACCACCCGACAAATCCCAACCCACCGAAACCCAACACTACCCCGAAACCAACCACACATTATCCAAAATACACAACCGACCACACCTCATGTCGCACAACAAACACACACCCAACACAAACCCAGTCCGGAACGTGCAACTTTTCAGATTCGCCCATCGCGGCCCGACATCCGATGGGACTTAACACTTCGCAACCACAACCACAATACTGCGAGAGTTTGGTTAGTTGCACAGGTGCAACGATGTTTACAGACGGACGGATCTCCTCAGGCTTAAAACTTTGCACCATCACTGATAAAGAAGGACAAAACGCAAGAGACGTCTTCGACAAACTCGAACAAAGTTGCCGTCGTTAAACTCGGAGTTTTTTTCAGATCGGTCGATCGATAAAGCTCGTTATCGGTTAACTTTTTAACTAGGGTGGGTATGAAGTGTTGCATTGGCGACACAGTCGGCGGCTCGGACCGCAATTTGCATAATTCGGGCACCGTCGGCGAAGTTGTTAAAAACTAGTTCAAATGTTGACGAAAGCTCGGAGCTGCATTAACGAAGCTCGCTGACTGGTGCTTTGCCAGTGTCTAGTGTGTTTCGGAAAATTTTAAAATGTACTTATGCAAGCTTATTAATACGTTATTCGAATCGGAGCGCAATAGTTGATGTAGTCTCGACATTCGAATCCGATTTTGTATCATCAAAAGGTAATACTTTTGTTGAAATCAAATATAATTTATAAAATAACATATTTTCATAATTGATATAAACCGACTAGCGAAAATAATTCGTATCTCACAAATCGTATTTATAATTCTGGGATTTAAAAGCGAATAAATCTTTCATAATCCGCACTAGTACACAGAATAAACATTTCTGAGAAAAAGCTCCGACAACTAATTGGAGCTTTTGAAATAAACATCCATCGACTCGATCTTTTTAATATAAAAAAAACAATCGTACTAATGGTTTGTGCAAACATTAAAAAAATCAATTACCTTAACACCGATGTGAATCGTGGGAAAATCAGCAGCTAACGTAGGTTGAGGATGAAGGGCCGGCTGTAGCAATGGCAGCGGTAGAGGACAGGACATCATCGCTGTAGGCACCTAAAAAACACAAAAATAATCCATAAAACGAACCGAAATCGAACGAAACAACCCGCACCGCAAATTAACACATTAAACGCGAAACAAAGACGTCTTTTCGCCGGCGCAGAAATCATGATTGATTGTGTGCGCGTGATTAATTAAGAAGTTTTCCTTAACGACTCGTCGGTTTTTCGCGGTCGCCGGCTTTCCCGAAGGAGGCTTTTCCGATGACGGGAGATGGAGAGGGAGGTGTGGTTTTTCCTCGAAGGGGGCGGATTCCCCGGGGGCGCAGTTAACGCGGAAATAAAGCCGGCGTCAGAAATGCGGACGTGCATTATTAAAATCCAACTAAAGCCGCACATAATAATAATGCACGAAAGTTATTTTATCGCGATGTGCGCATTAGACGAGTGTAATTCGAAATTTAATGGACTATCGCGGACTTTGTGGAACGATCTGTTATTTAGTTCATTGTGGATATATTATATAATATAATACGTCAGAAATTACTTATTTATATATCATTGTTTGTTGACAAAAATGGATGTTATTATAATATATTTAAAGAAATAATTTTTTTTTGTCGTAATAACGTGTCACTAAAATGAGACGTTTCCGAAAAATAAACGTATTCAAAGAAAGTAAAATGAAATGGATTTATGGTTCATAGTATTATACACACACATACACACAAACGTGCGTGTGTTTGTGTATTATGGCGCATACTTTTAATTTTACATAAGCTATTTTGATGTCATTGCATTAAAAGCAACCTCAGAAAAAATTTCAAATGGTATAAATACAAAAAGAACCAGAAAATTACAAATTAGAAAACGTTAGCAACAAGCAACTGATGTATTTGAACAAAGATTGTCAATTGGCGGAAATGCAATCCAACATTTTTATAAAATTAATTAAATTTTTAATATTTCAAATGTAAAATACAAGAAATGAACCGTAAAATTTTTTTTTTTTTACAGAATTTTTTCGCATTTTCATAAAAAAAATATAACCCTTAATCATGTCGAACATACGTAAACGAGATTCTCGAACTTATAAGTAATTTTTACTTACAAAAATGTAACAATGTATGCAGAAGTGATTATATTTTTATCTGAATAAATAATAATGTATATCTATATTTTAGATAATATATATAAAAATGGATGTTTAAATATTTATTTGTTTGTTTGTTGACGTTTCATTCCAACATCGTTCGACAGATCGCCACGAAAATTGGCATGTATATGTATTTTTTTGTCGATAAGGTTTTTGTATTATCGAAATAGGGTGAAAATATTTCCCAGAACCCAAAACGAACGGTTCGCAAAAAAAATTTTCCTCCAATGATAATACACGACAATACGCGGTCTGCTTTATACCGTAATTTAAATGAATTTAAATTAAAAAAAATAATTTTATTTAAAATTTAAGTCCCGAGCAACGCCGGGTACTACCGTTAGTTAAATATATGAATTTAAGACCATTCCATTTTCACATATCCTTTGAAACTAATAGATCAAAAATTTCTCGTCTGTTCGGCTTAAGCGAAAATCTTCGGAATGAATCAATCACTCAAGGATTTACTATTATATATTCAAAACATCATATCATACACTCATCAAAATTCACACAAAAAAAATCAACACCCCCACTCCAACAATCAACCATACAAAAAAACAAAACACCGCTCTACGACCTCCAAACACCACCCTCAAACCCGCATACCCGAAGAAACAATCCTCCGCCGCCCTTCAGCAACCATCAAACCTGGCCAAGGGAAAAACCACCCCGACTGGTCACAGTCGACAAAGCCTTCGCCCGTAAAAGAAGCGCACACCCGCCGTAGGTGTGTCGGATGTGCCGCCGCTTTGTGCAACCGTATAATTTGATAGTCGGTTAACCCTTTGGGGGGCGCGCTTTTGACGATGCGTGACCGTTTCGCAGGGCGCGTCTCCCGCCGAGTGTGTCTTTCACGGTTTCGTGGCTCGATAAGGACGGGGGGGTTTGTTTCGGATGATGGTTTGTGGATTTGATGAGCTTTCGTTTTGATGGATTCGAGGTTTTTAAATTTATGGTGGGAAATTTTTTATATGAAATTGATATGTTTTTTGTGTAGAAATGTTACACGATTTAGAATACGTACACGTTGTATTATTTTTTTATCTTTGCACTGTTATTTATTTTTCAAATATATCATGTTTAGATATTCTACATAGGTGTTATAAAGGTTAAGGATGTCAAAAATTTGACATTTCCGATAATTTCCAATAACAGTATTACCGAAAATTCTCACTCGCAATGCTACTACTTAGCTTCCACTGGTATTGATTTGTTTATATTATACAATTAATGCAAAATATTCAATTATTATAATTGGAAATAAAACA
>JAOXNN020000016.1:443866-466832 GCA_028571205.2 Hydropsyche betteni
AGCTTCCACTGGTATTGATTTGTTTATATTATACAATTAATGCAAAATATTCAATTATTATAATTGGAAATAAAACAGTAATTACTTAAAATGTACCTATTGGTTAATTAATTAATTAATTAACTTAATGATCATTAGACTTGTAAAATTTTATGAAATATACACCAAAAACATGTTTTATTAATTTGAATAACAATGAGAAAAATAAACAATTTCTTTAATAAATTTAAAAAAATAAAATATTTATAATCGTTTTTGATATTACAATAGAATTTTAAAAACAACATGTTTAAGCTTTCGTCCTCTAATCTAGTCCGTATTTTTATACAAATCAATCCAACAGATGAAAGTATCTTTTGACTTTACACTAGTACCTGTTTTCAAAAATTGTTAAATATGATATTAACCATCAATGTTTTTTCACAAAAAGTTTAATTTTAATAAATAATATCATAATAATAGCTGATAAATTCAATATTTTAATATCTCTTTCAGATGTGTTTGTGTACAGTTTTTATTTTCATCAGTAATTTAGTGAATGGGAAGTTTCAGTAGATGGTATAATTATGTCAAAAAGATATGCTACAAATGAAAACAAT
The DNA here is from genome assembly GCA_028571205.2 of Hydropsyche betteni. Lineage (NCBI taxonomy): Eukaryota > Metazoa > Arthropoda > Insecta > Trichoptera > Hydropsychidae > Hydropsyche > Hydropsyche betteni. The sequence goes on from JAOXNN020000016.1 coordinate 444,466, forward strand.
TTAAGATTGATTAATATGTAATAGAATGAAAAAGATCTTCGTTCGATAGTGAATGAGTAGTCTGTGTATGTTGATCACATTGTTGAAAAAAATGCAAAATAGTAAAAAAAAAAATATATTTCTTATTAATTTACCTTCTCAAAATCATAATATGAAATAATAATATTTTTTTTGAAATAAGCAAAATCTTCCAGAATTAAGAAAAAACAAAAACGAGCCATTCTAAATGGAAACAATAACGAAATTAGACAGAAAACATTTTTCAAAACAAAATTCCTACCATGACCCTGACTCTCCAAAACAACAAAAAAAAACAACATAGAGAACGAGCATCCTGCGAATGAACAAAACAAAAAAAAAACAGCACCACTGTACAATTTCATACTTTTTGCAAGATTTAGCGTTCGCGTGCCGGTGGAATTGTCCGTTGCAAAAATAACGAGATCCGTGCGCGCACCGAAATTTACGGGCGAGAAAAAGCGAAGGGAGCGCGCCCACAAGGTTGGCCGTCGCAGGCGAATTTTCCGACCACCCCCCGCCCGCCCCGCGAATTTTCCGACCCCTTCCCCTCGCAGTGGATCCTCGCAATAATAAAAACATCGTTCGGTACCGTTACGTGAATAATTGAAGCGGGCCACGCGAAGGGAACAACGCGCTGCCCGTCAATGGCGCGATGAATTTTGATCGCTCATGAATATTCCCGGTTTTTTCCGATATTTTCCGAGGTGTGCACTTAGGTCGTATTCAAAAACGGTTTTTAAGTGATTTTTTTATTCGATGTTATGATAAAAACGTTTGTGCAATCTCGCGTCGAACGATTTTGTTATGTACAATTTCGCATTATTGTTAAATTATATATTATAGAACGACGTTTCTTTGGATGAAAATAATCATTACGTTTTAATTATTGCTATAATAGATATATTTAAATATTATAATACATAAATAAGATTTAGAAAAAAATTTGAAACACATTGATTCAACCCTGGTCGTCAAATTTTCTCTAAATTTCCCGCAGACTCCTCAAAACGGCCGAGTCGTAAATTTCGAATTGAAATATTGCAAATATTTTTTCATTGTTGAGCAATTGGACCCTTCGGGTGCCATAAAGCGGGTCCGTTTTTGGGGTCGAAAATAATTTTGTTGTCGGCCCGCAATTATAAAGCGGAGTCGCCATTACGCGGCCCATTAGCCCTGCCAGATTTATGCCGGATTCATCCGCCGAAAACCCTTTAACGGATTGAGTTTCGACTATTAAATAATATTTTCCTTTAATATTTCGGGAAAATTTTCGACTGAGGGTATATATAAGATTTTCTTTGTGAGAGTGAATTAATGTATAACGAAAATGCAGGATTTCTTCAGATGAAAATCCGTATTGTTCACGCTAAATATATGAGAATTTATTACTGTTTTATTTACATATATTTTTGTGACAGTGATTCATTGATACATATTTCAATTATTATTTTCAATTTCAACTATGTTATATTTAATTGGAAAAATGCGAAACGAGTAATCCACGATATCCAAAATAACATTTTAAAAGTAATAAATCAAAGATTCTCGAGTTTTTGAATAATCAAGTTGATGGATTTATTGTAGCAATATATCTTTGAAAATATATTACTACAAGCAACTCATTAAGACAAACAATAATATTTCCTCAATCTAAAAAAAAACCAATGAATAAATAGTACACGAACTTTAAAAATAGAGTCACCGTCTCATATAATATATTTTTGAAACAATAATTTAAAAAAAATATGATTTTTTAGTATGGTAATAAAGTATTACGCACATCTCGTGCGCTCACACATAAAAACGAAAGAAAGTTAAGTGGATTTTGGCGATTCGATGCGAAAAGGTTTCGTTTTTGCCACAGTCTGGAAGCTACGAGGGTGAGGCTTCGAAGGAACGATCTCAAAGGGTGGCTGGAGGGTGTTTGGCACGTGACCGAATCAATTTATCTGTTTTCAGCCAATTTGCGCTAATGTAACATTTATCGGATCACGCGCAATGCATTCAGAACCTTTCGAAATATAAAGTTTTTCCGCCGGAGAAAACTCGTGATACAACTTTCACAGAATCTTCTTTAGTATTAGTGGCACGTGATTCTGGATTCATTTTTTTTTTAATTTTCGTCATTAGATTAACAAACTTTTAAAACTAATACAATAATTTATTTTTATTTGAGATGAATTTAATTAATTATTTAATTTGAACAAAACATTTTCATGTTCAAGATTAATACTGAAATTTGAGAAACTTCAAATACCCAGAAGGATAAAGCAAATACAAACAACGTTATTTAAACTGAATCGATCGACTTTTGAGAAATTCGGTCACGTAACCTTTCAAACTATGGGTAATTCAAACCACAGTTTAACCACTTAAGGCTGTCTACTTTGCAATAGTTGGAAACGAAATTTATTTAAACGAATCGCTTCACATCGACCTTATGCAATCTATTGCATTTTGTGCGCAGGCATTACAAATTAAGTAGGTCGTTTATTACCCTTGTCGAAAATAACAATTTTCAATAGTCAGTGAAAAGTAAATCCCCCTACTAAAGTCTTTTGAAGTTTATTTCGCACAATAAGTTCGAATAATACGAGAACGACGATAATGCGATATTAATGACGTATAATTAGGTCGTATTTCACGTGTCGTTGGAAAATATTAGATTTTCGTCGCCGAAAAGATAAAACGCGGAAAATTATATACAAGCGCTAAACACGCATACATAACGAGTATTGAATATGGTGAAAAAGTTTCGACAATATTAATTTTCGATACAATATATACGAAAGATTACGATTATTTTTTTATAAAAACAAAATTTTATAATATATTCAAACAAATTAATCAAAAACATATAATGTTATAATAATTCACAAATTGATACGAAATTGACATTTTAAAAAAATCCAAAGATATAAGAAAACTTTAAAATATAATAAAATTTCCGGAAACTTTTCGACAGCCTTTTGCAATATATATATATATATTTACGTATGAAATTTGCGAAAACGTCAGATTATGGAAAACAAGAGACGCACGTCTCGCAAATAGGCCGCAAGTATTTCCGCGGAAACGAACGTTCTCCTCTCACACCTAAGCCATCAAACCACCATGACACGCCCTATGGGGTGTTTTACGAATCCAGTATTCGGTTCTTTTACAGTTCCGCATCCACTCGTAGAGGAGTGTGTTCTGCGTGCGTTACGAGTTTCTTTATCATTTATTTTTTCGAAATTGCGTAGTACGTCGGCGCGTAATGGTGTCAATGCGAAAAAAGTACGATTCGTTTGATAATATTTCTATTATAGAAATTTTCGATCGATTTTTCTCAAGTTGATAGATATCATAATAGACTTTTTACGTTGTTATTGAAAGTTTTCCATCATTAAAAAAGTATATTTTCATACAAAAAAAAAATTCAGCGATCATTAAAAAGTCATCAAATTCATATTGAACAAGACCGGCATGAAAATATTAAGCGATTTATACCTCGTTCTAAAATCTCATACATATACATAATTTTCATAAACAAACCAAAAATCTTGCTTACAAAACAACACGAATATAATACGATAATGCACTAACATCAAATATATTCGCACAAATGGAACTGCATTACTAATTAATTTCGAGGCAGACGAGCCCATATGCAACCAATTCGTAAACAGAACAACTCTATGCACCAATTTCAAATACGTAATATGAGGAAAAGCACAAACACGTTTCAGTAACCATTATCAATTAGCGCTCTACTTAATACCTGGACCAGCAAACGGGATATTCGCGTACACTGCAAATATTCAATACTAATCTATCTCCGTTCAAAAACCGTCCGCTTAACCGTCCATCCGGATCAAGAGACCCGCGGAAATTCGGTGAAAATTCTCTAGGTGAAATTCTTGTTCAGGAAATCTCGAGAAAAGCCATGGGCGTCTCCGTATATATCGATGCGCGAAAATCGTTCGTCTGCGAAGAAAAGCGCGTCCGGTTTTCCGGATTACGGATCCGGACGATCGGCTTAACGGGAAAATCTCTTTCGCCGTCGAATTTTCCGCCTACATTTCAGCCTACATTTTCGATTTGTCCGCCGACGGGACTATCTGTCCGTAAATCCGGGATTCGTTCGGCGATTCGATCTTGCTGATTCTTTGCTATCTATTTTTTGTTTTGGCCCCGTGTCTCTTTGATTTTGTTTTATTTTGTCAAATCTAAAGATGCTCTGTTGAATGTTCTATTAAAAAAAATACAGTACCTATACAGAAAGTTATTATAATTAATTACATTTTTTTTAATGAATTAAATTATTTGAAAAATTATATATAATTTAAACGAGTGTTTGGTTATTTTGATCTATTATATTTGTCACAATCCAAATCAATGTATAATATTTCAGTCTATGTGTATTTGAATCGATCATATAATAAATACACATTATTGGAGATTGATTTAATTTATATAAGGTAAGGTTGGGTTAAGTTTTTTTACTGATTTCATGTATGATCGAAGTTTTTGAGTTGAGTGATATTTGGTTGAATTGGGTCAAATATACATGGAATGCGACATATATAAGAAAAATTGACAAAATAATCGTTAGAAAAACAACAAAACGTTCCGTACTGGATGCGATACTAAAACACTAATGTAGCCGCTGGGAAAGTAACATAAACGTTCCAAAAAGCGCTTAAACACCCGGAAAACACAGTCTTAAAACCAAACTTGACTCACAAAGACGACCTCTGACATGAAAAAAGTTCCAGAAATGCCGACACGTATCGCATTTCGTCGAGTCAAAGAGATCCTGCGAAATCCTCGCGGCGAACGGTCCGTAGTAATAAAATAATAATAACGTCAACGGTAACAACTAGAACAACAACAACAACAACAACAAAAACAACGACGACGACGATGATAATAATAATAAAGTGACAAAGGCACGTACTTTTACCTACCAGCCGAAAAGTAATTAAATCAAAACGCGACACAAAGCCTTTACCCGAATTTCCTGAGGGCCACTCTTTCTCTTCCCCATCGCCGTCTTGCCGGCGGGGTACTATTTTAAAAATACTCGTTAAAATTGAATAAACGGAAAATGTATAGAGAGATCTGGGTAGGAGAGGCAGAAACGGATCGCCTCGGGTCAAAATGAGATTAATTACGAACCCATTAATGTGTTTCATTATGGCGTCTCTGTGTTAAATCCATTATGAGATCAATTATTTCAATTTTTATCAGCGGTCTTTGCGCAGAAGCTTTGATAACCTACACATTTCTTATAACGGAAAATCGGTAAATTTTATTATATAACTTCGAATTCAATTTCATATCTTTTATGATTGAAATTGATTAAGATTGATATTTTATAAAAAATCTAACGTATACATATTTAAAATTTTTATTAATAATCACAAATATGGAAAAACAAATAAAAATTATCGATGGAACAAACATATGCTTTTTTTGATATCTCAATATGTACGCATGAATGAATCATAAAAAACCTTTTGAAATAATTAATAAATACAAAAAACAGTGAACAAATATTTTCGTTATCAAATGAACGTTCGATGAAATAGCACTTAACGATTTCGTTTTCGCTTCGCTGAAAATACGTATTTTTTCATGATTTTTTTGCTCACGTAGAAAACGCGGTGATTCGTGCAATTAGCACAACTTGCATCGCATGATGCAACTGGATTTTTTCGATTTGATATAAAAATTGATTAAACAGCGATGGTTAACCGTAATAAAGTTTCTGGGCGAACAGTTCCGACGCAAATTATTGACCTGAAAAAAATTGAGTGATATTTTCCAATAAAAGCGTGAAATTAATACGTGCATTTTTTATATAATGCATTCTGTCTATTTGAGAATACAAATTCAACTTTTATTATTATATCATAAGCCTATGGAAATTTAATTTCTATCAAACGCAATATTTTTTTTAAGATTAGATAACCAATAAAAATATAAAAAGATAGATATCAACAATCTAACGCATTTCTCTCAATTTAGAAGACACTCGACTCTGAAAAACCTGTCATAATTCATATAATATTGTGATATTTCATTGAACATTTGCCACCTAAGCCGGTGTGATCTTTCGTAGCGAAGTTGACGGGAAATCCAATATAAAGTTTTTGTAAAGGGCAATAAAGCTCGATCGACCTCCAGCCCCATGTAGCACAATAAGGACGACTACACGAAAAAAAGATACTCTCGAAAGTACGTACACACATTATATTTTATATATGTATAGAGAAAATTTTCGTAGTCGATTTTCCCTCATAATCGCGCCAAACAGCCCCAGGGATGTCGGGATCATCTCCTTTTGCGAAAAAGCATTGTGTCCTGATTGGTACCTACTCTTATTGAAGGGAAATCACTGCGGTTACCTTTCGGATTCGTATTTTCATATTATTATTTATGTGAATATTCTTAGTGATTATTGGAGCGTGAGCTTTGCGTCTGTTTATGTAGATTAAAACACTCGATTCTAGCGAATCAATTTTATGTGTTCGTAATTTAAATAATTTAAGACTAAAAGGTTTTCCGAGAAACTTCAATAACGATTACTCACAATAAAATATAATTCCATTATATACAATAAAAATTTATATTTTTTATCGATTTAACTAGTGAAAATACTGATATTGAAAAAACTTCGAACACAAACGGCATTTCAAAAAAACTAAAAATCGAGAATCGAAACAAACGTTCATTCAAATATATGAACGCGAAAAACACGTGTTTCACCTACCGTTTTTTCAGCAAATATTTGCAATGTCTACAATTAAACGAACATGGTACATTCCGATTCAATTTCTCGTATAGAAGAGGGGTGTTGCGATTCACCCTTAACAAAGGCACTCACAAAAGATAGTACCCCACTACCCTCGGATGCCTTGTTAATTAAATTCGGCTAACCGGTCTTTATCGGCATTTTTAACCAGTCACTTTCAACATTCTAAACAGACTTTGATTATCAAATATCATTTATTGAAAACTTCACAAAAATAAACGCATACATCGCCAATTCAAGATGATAGAACAGTTTCGCATTTCAACCCCTAAAACAACTTACACAATCGGCAAACACAAACAACAGCCTATACACAATCGCAAAATAACCAATCGTCAAATGCTACGCTGCGCCCGCCACAGAGTCAACTAATCGGAAAACGTAACAACAAACAACCGATGCTTTGTTACAGTTTCCGCCGATACCATCATCATCATCATCATCATCATCATCGACAACATAGCAGTGATGAACATCGCGACCGCGCGCTTTCGAGAGCCGGCAAACATTCGCCATTGTTTCGAAAGCCGGAGGTACTCGCGCTAAGGGGGTGGGTGCAAAAGGGCGGTGCATATCGCATTACCCTAATTGCGGTCTTGTTGTTGTGGCCGTGGTGTGTGTGGGTTTGTGTAATGGATGAATTCGGTGCGCGAAATTATCTGGGATCTTGGGTGATTGACGTGTTCGCGATTAAAGCGTAGGAAATTGAATTCGATAGTGTTTTCGTGTGACGTTTCTGTTTTTCGCCGGCGCGGATTTCAATAGTGTTTTGTTCGGTTGTAGTTTCGGTTTTGGTGTTTTGCTGATTGTTTTTGACAGGTCTGATTAGTGTCTGTGGACGGAAGCGTAATGAATGTTAAAAAAAATATTCAATTATGACGATCATAATAAAATTTGAAGATAAATAAAAGTATTAATCGAGCCATTTCACCGAAAACACTTTCAGACACCCAATAAACAACAAGCATTATAACGCTGAAATGCCTCCTTATTTTTCTTTTTTTTTTCAATAAATAAAAGCCATTTATCGAGAAGCTCTTCTAATTTTACGACACCTCCCTTAATTTCACCCAACCACCCATCGAAAATGAGGCCTTCAAAGAAGACACCCACACTCTTTAAAAGGACGACTCCCTTATCGTCCTATCGCAGACGAACTCCCGCAGTGCTCTAATTTAAATTCTAATTTTACATTTCGGCATTGTGTCGTTTTTTTATTAAAATAATTTCAAATAATCCTACATTTAACATTTAAAACGTATTAAATTTTATCTATATAAAAACTAGTATACTGTTCGAAAAACTAAGCTGTATTGTAAAATATAATATCTCTTGAATTCAATTAGTGGCTTTTGGACCTGCATAACCCGTGTAAAACAGACGTCGATTTTGACACCGATCCTCGAGCCCTTGACGTCGTTGTACTGTCGTTTATGCGAGCTAATCGAATCGAAGGGAATTCGGTCGAGACCCTTTGTGTAATCCGTCCGTATCGATTTATTGGCGTGGTTAATTATGTCGTTTGACCCTTTTGACGCGATTTATGATGATTGGCCGAGATATGAGATGTGTTTAATCTTGTTTTCGTACGATTTTAGTGCGTACGGATTAGGTTCGATGGCTTGTTAAGATACTGTTTTATAGCAGTAAAAGGGGTTCGAAACTTCACGTTGAAGCCTACATAATCTAAGAACATTTGTTCGTATAATTTGTTGAATTTCATATGATAAAGTTATACGAAACCGATATAAGAATTTATAGTTTTTAGAAACGCAAAACTTTACGTTTTATAATACGCAACCAAGTCGTTATCCCTATAATGATCCAATCTACCCTAAATAATTTAATTTCCCTCAATCTTCCGAAAAATATTTCCATTCAAAAAAGCGAACCATAATACATCCAACTTAGCATAAGACGGTTAATAAAGGAGCGATAACGACACCCAACCACCCCCGATTCCTTGGGGCCAGCTTCAGGTTTTCGACAACGACAATATATATAAAATAATTAAGGCTGCAGGGGAGGCCAACCGAAGGGCCAAGAGGGTGGCCGGCGGATTCCAAGCAAGGAAAGAGACGAAGGGGACAGCCTTATTTATATTTACATGACAAAGGACCCAGTAGACGGCGACAGATGCCGATGGAACTCTTGCTCGCTACCACCCCCAACTTTCGGAGACCTTCCCGTACATTAATACGTTATTATATAATATATACAACCGCCTCGTCCTTTCGCAGGCTCTGACAAAATGAATTTTGTCCGACACCGCCCCGAGTTTTCCCGTTTAGGGAAGAAAATTGTGAGAAATTTCCGAAGATAAATGGCCGCTGAGGAGGAACGTTTAAGGCGTCGTGAACGATGACGTCTCTCGGCCGCTATTAGTTTGACGTCTGAGATAAAAAATTGATTTTTTTTTTGAATTAATGATTTTTTCTCGTATTTCGTAATCAAGTTTCAATCTTTTCTAATGTGATTTGTTCGTTTAAGTGAATCGATAATTTATCGTTATACTGATAGAAGAATTTGTAGAATATTCATATTACATACGGTTGTAATCAATATACTATTTGAATATCCATTATAAATCACTTGATATATCAAAAGCTTGAATTATGTTCACCGCACACACTTCAATCTTTGATTATCGAATCAAACTCAAACAATAATCGTAATCAATCAAATAATCAATATAGAAACAAAAATACGTACTTTATAGAAAGAACAAATAAACAAATTTAATTAAAACTATTATTTCAATTTCAAATTATGAACAAAAAACTAATTGAATATTCTTGGTATGAAAGAACGTCGAAATATATTTCAGAAAAAAAAATAATTAATCCTCTATTCAATACCTAATTATGAAGCATGGCCTTAATGATAATTAAATAAAATTTTAACCGAGTTTGCTAGGCGGATCAATAATTATGACGTCATTGGTTATGTACGCTTTTCAAGCGTATACAACATCAAAGTTACGTACATACAAGAACAAATTGCGATTCGCTCCGACACGAATCGATAATAATTTTAATTGTGATAAATTCATCGTGAAACTCGCCTTTTTCACAACACGAAACAATCATCGGACATGGGCTTTATATGGTGAAAAAATGACCACATCTGAGAGACGAACACGACGAACAGCACACCTGCTTCGAGAAAGTTCAAGGATAACCACAGCTGACTGAATCGTTCGTCCACACTAGACGGACAACGAAATTTATTTCATTACACCTTTTCATTCAATGCCATCATTTTATATTAAAAAATCGGTGCTTTCGTTTTGGAGTGGCACAAAAGTTGCCCATTAAACATATAAATTGCCAATTATCAATCGGTGATTTTAAGTAAAATTGTAAAGTGCACCTACAGTATGTCAAATTCAATTTTGTTTTATACTTATAATGATGATTTAAAGGGATATGAGTTTAAATTATAATTAAAAAAATAGAACTTATCCTCAATCCGAATGAATAAGATATGTTCAGTTATTATAAAAAAATATTGTATGCCCAAGCCATTAATACGGTCAATAATAAATACGTTTAGATTTTTAATTAAGACATGCGGAATTAAATAAATACGTTTATTATTTCTGACTGAAACATACGGCATTTTTCCGTTCAGTTTTTCTGAAAATGGAAGCAAACTTTATAAAATTTCAAAATAGTGTACACGCGCTTTACACTATAGCTACAAAATCACAAATTGACAATCAGCAATTTATATATGTATGATTATTTTACACATCTGAGTCGTTCTATAGAAAAAGTTTAAAAAATCAAGTTAACTTTCTACAGAACGACCGACACATTCATAATTTGATCAAAACATTTAATTGCTCACAGACCATACAACAAATCCAAAAACACTCAAACACCAATCCCGACAGCACCGAACTTTCCAGACCCTCAAAAAAACCACCCAACACATTCATATTACCCACAAACACGACAGGCACTAAACGCTCAGAATCGGGCATTGTATTTCGACAATTGGTCAATATTTACCATGCCGCGTGGCGGTGACCTTGTATTGGCTATAGCGCGAGTGCCATCATCCATATTTGTATGCCATGCCGCACACGGTGAGTACACACACATTTTTTTATTGCCATTTATTGCGTTCCGTTTGTGTGCGAAGCGGAACCTTGAGGGGCCCTGGCGGTTTGCAAAGTCCTCGTGTGCGCCGCCAATTATTTTTTCATTTTATACCCATAACGGGGAAGCACGGTTGATTTATGGTGCTTCGTTTCATCTCGTTTTTTGGGAACGAAGCCTTAACGCTATACACGATATGCAAGGATCATAAAGATCCTAAAGATAACCTGTGTCAAAGTCCGTATTAAATAAAAAGGGGGACAATTTAAACGTGCACGAGCATTGAAAAGTCTGCATTAGAAAAAATATCTGTGGCTTAAACGAATAACATGTGTATTAGAATGAATGGAATTAATAGATCGGAAACTCCGCAAACGCAAACATGGGGAAATATCAATCAAATGACCATTATTCACACTTTCATAATAGAATCAAATTAGACCAAATTGTTGAAATGCGATTGAAATGTAACGAAATTAAAATTTTAACAACAGGAAGTGTTGAAAGTTGTTTTGTATTGTCTGTGGAGAAAGACTTTACTCTGACCACGTTGCCACCTTCGATTATTTCAATGTACAAAATATTCCTTCTATTGCTCATTTTATATTTTTTAATGCTCACTTTATAATGTAGATTTTTTTCATTGAACACTACAAATAAAATGATGCTCAATACGAGGTTCTTTAATGCACCAGAAATAATACACATCATAAATTATTCTAAGCACAAGTAATTCGTTTAGACGAATCACTTGTGCATTTAAAAGCACAATCAATATTTTTTCAACGTCCAATCAAATCGCACTCAGTAAAAATCAATAGACAAAAAACTCTGATCCCATCAGGATTTCAAAAAATTCAATCTTTATGAGATAATTTTGAAATTTACATTCATAATATTTTTTGAATAAAATTAAACCATTGCACGCTTTCATCAAAATCAAAATATGCACAATGAAATCGACCGAATTTCCCCTATTTATCATTCGCGCTCAAATGAGCGTGTTAATACACTTTATTTTATACATTAAATATAGAAAGCTAATCGATAGTTTAAATGTGACACGTTTCGAGGCGTCGAGTGTTAAATGCCAATTAACGTTAACCCCATGAGCGCGGGGAGCGTTCTCGGCGCTTCAGAACAAAAGGCCGCACAAAAGGTTGCAATAAATAATACAACAATGCGAAGTTTCAACATGCTCCCCATTCAACAAAAGGTGATTTATTTTTTCGAAGGAATGAATACAAAAAAATTAAAGCAGATTGAATAAAAACCACCTTGCACATTTTCTTCTGAGATATCATCTTCGTGTGCTGTGTGCATACGATACGCTTCGTTTAATTAAAATCTCGTGATTTGTAAGATTTCAAAATGATTATACGGTTTTAATGTATATATGTATGTATATATATATTTTTTTATTTTTTTTTGAATAATGGATTCTGTAAATGTATGTTTTTGTACAATGTAAGAATACCTCGAGATAGCGAAAAGACATTAGTTTCACACATCTAAAAATTTTGATTTAAATAATATGTCAGAATTAAAAATATTAATATTTTTTTATTTTTTAAAATGACACTTGAAAAAAATAATGGAAAAAACAGATATTTATGAAATAAAAATGAAAAAAACTGATATTGATACGAATTTAAAGAGTTTTCTTAATGAAATAATGTATCAATCAAAAAATTCGTTTACAATACAAAAAAAATATTGCGAAAAAGGAAAAAATAATAAAATCAGAATATAAGGTTATAGCGATATAAAAAAGTAATATTATTTACTTATACACTTATACTTATATATAATTTTTAATCGAAAAATTTGTGATCACTTTTAATCTCATAAATCAAGCGCATCGATTCAAACACAAAGAGAATTGCCATAAATATTTATATTTAAACGATTAATTCATTTAAAAAAAAATGGACAAACTCAACATTTAAGACGTACAGGATTATTAGATTCGAATTCCATCACACTCGGAGCGGCTTATCGTAGTATAACATACATTTAAAGAAAACGTTTGGTCGGTGAAAGGTCGTCGCGGAAAAATGGAAAGGATTCCGCAAAAATAAAAATAGGAAGCGGACAGACGGTCGGCAAAGGGTCGAGACATAATCCTGGCTGGCTGTAAAACTTAAACGGGATGACACGGCAGGATCCCCGAGGATCATATCGCTTTATTTCGAGCGGACGTCAAAGGACATTACGCCGGACCAAAAGTGAAAACTGAAAACGGGAAAAAACATATCGGGGACTGTATGCTGTATGGATTTTCTGTGAATTTGAAAATTGCGAGGATGAAAGTGTGAATTTTTACTTTGAGAAAATTTTATGATTGGTTGTAAAAACTGAGCCGTTTTTTAAAGGACAACCTTTAAAAGTTCATTTTCGAAAAAAAATCAATATATTTTTTGGTTAGTTCATCTAAACAAAATTAATAATAACTCATTTTTACTACTTTCTAAAAAAAAAATGAACAAATATTTTGTAGTGATTGTTTGATCCATAAAATCGTTCAAAAATTTTCAAAATAATGAGACATATTAAAAAAATACAAATTGGAAACTTTTAATAATAACAAACCTTTACTCGCTGAAGATTTGATCAATGTGTTTTTACCTGTAACGAAAAAAAAATTGAATCAACATTGGCAAATAAAACAAACATGTCCATTTTGTTGGGAAATATAAGTTTTTCGAAAAGTGCATACGTCAGCCTGAATACGCAAACACAACGAACAAATGAAATAATGTTTGTACAAATCGTACACACATTTGCATTTTGCAAAAAAATATTGATCAAACGAAAAACCGGACTTAACACTTGACACAAAAGCAATTACACGACAAACATATGACTTTTCACACAAAAGCGTGTTAACTAAATAATATTTTCCTCACCGTCGATACCCATATTCGAACACCATAAATTCGATTAAATTTCCATCTCAGAAATTCGCGACAGCAAAACTCCGCAGAATCAGCTCAACCAGCAAATTGATTATGTCTACATTATATTTACGCCGGATTCGTTGCAATCGCGATCATCATTAACCGACGATGCACATTTTCAGCTGAAATCGCATCATCGCGCACCGCGAACTCTCCAATCAGCGAACGGTGAAAATCGCAAGACAACACTTGCGGCGAGACGCGCGGGGGGCGGGGGAAAATCCGATTTTCCAGACTTCGCCTGGATGCGATTTTCCGACCACGCACGTCCCGATGCGAAAACAAATATGGCTCGTGTGCAATTTTCGCGAAAGTCGGTCGACGTGTGGAATATGTGTAGTCAGCTTGTTCGATTGTTCAAATAATTGAAGTTTGAATGATGGGAAATTCGAAGGTTTTTAAGGGGTTTATGTTTTAGTTGGAGTTGATGAACAATGTGTGTTTGCGAATATTTTCGATTGCTTCGAAAAACTATGTAGAAATATGTGAAATTGTTAAAATAAGGAATGTTGAAATATGAGTCAGCATTTGAAAATAATATTTATGTTGAATTCAATTAATATTGTTTTTAAATATCTGTCGGATTTTGTAAAAAAAACTTTTTAGCATAGTTTTAAACCTTAAAGACGCTAAAAGGTGAATTAAAAATATATATATTACCGCCATTATATAATAATAGATGAGTTTTCCCTATAATTGAGGCAAACGACGTAATAAATAATGATCCAATTTTTTCCGACTCACGAAAGTTGATATTTACGACCACGTTTGGTATTTTATGAATTTTTAAACGATCGTGTTTACAATAAAGATATGAAAAAAAAAACAATTTCGATAATTTATCGAGACCTTCCAGTATCACAAAATTACCGCCTTTCTCTTTGAAGTTAAATATCGTATCAACGAAATCTCTATTTTAATGGAAAATTTATTAGTTTAATCATTTCCGATGAAACCACAACCAGGTATGAAATTTTATTCGGTTTTTCAAAGAATAATATTTTTTTTGTTTATTTTTATTAAATTGTCATTCAAAATAAGATAAAGGATCATTATAAATGACTACAAACGGCTGGCTTGAGATTATATGGTGCTCTAAGCAGATTGGTTTTCAGCAACTCCCCTCCCATATTTCACATATTTTCCAAAAACACAACAATATTTTTTGAAAAAAATTGTACACTCAGGCCCGTAGAGATAAATTCCGTACCTTAGGAAAAAAAAATAAAAATCATTCGAACCCCAAAAATTTTTCCCTAAAAAAAGGTCGACACTTTTCAAAATTATTCGAACCATAATATTTTTTAACTTAACACAAAAATCAACTCTTTTAAAAGTTTTTCAAAACATAAGATAAACATTTTCAACATCGGTCATGAGACCTCAAAATAGTCAGCAACAGTTTTCAATAATATTCGAAACGCAACAATTTTTTTTTTTCATCGGAAATTTACAAATTTATATTCAAAATAAACACTTCATATATAAATTTTATATAAAAATTTTCAAATAGGTCGCCTTGTGGCACCTCTTGACTATGGCGCCTCAAGCACGGGCCAATTTTGGTGCACCTTTGAGCCGGCCCTGTTTACAGAAATTTTCCTGGAAATACGGATGGTGCATAAACCTTTACTCAAAAATGATAAAACACCACAAAACTTATATATATAGAAAAAATACTTGGCTTTATTATGCGTAATTTTTTTATTTCAAACGACTAGATTTTTGAAGAAAAAAAAATAACAAAACGGCCATAACTTTTTCAACTACCTAATAAAACCACACATGTCAAACAATCATTCAAAAATTTCCAATAAAACCCCCAAAAACCTACACCCCCACACTACTTAAACCCACTCCACTGAACCCAAAAAAAACAAAAATCCGTCACTATTTGAGAAGCACAAATGCACCGCGACTATTAGACAATGGAAAAGCGGTCCTCCGGGACGTTTTCCGACCGTGTCGCCTTCGCCCATGGATCCATGGGGCGGCCATCCCGACCCCCATATAGCATCCTTCCTCCGACAAAGACAGATTATTTCTGCGAGGAGGTTCGGCGGTGGAAAATCGCGTGCAAGATGCTAGTTAGGGTCCCGGAGCGCACGAATTATGCGCCCCATTCACGATTTGCATATCGGAAATTGCATGAATGGCTGAGGTCGTCTTGCTAGAGACGTGTGCATGGTAATATTATGCGCGTTCGTATGCTGTTGCATTGTGGTGGTCGGGGATGTGAGGCTTTTGATGGGGTTTAGTATTTTGCTTTTGTGTTCGATGGACGATTGTTAATTTTGGATTTGAGCAAATCAAATTTTTTTTTTGTATTATATCAGGATGTTGGTATCTTTGGATTTATTCAAGATATTTAGAAAAATATGACTAATTCTATTGTGTTGAGAGGTATTTTTTATCGGTTGCATATCATTTTTTTTTGCAATCTTCTTTACAAAGATTTTGAAATTGAAATTTTTCTTTTTTTTATCACTAAAGTGAAAAAAAGAATAATATTCAACAAAATTCAGTTCTTAATTTTTTTTTTTAGGATTGTTGAAGAAAATCAGAGTTTTCAAAAATACCTAACCGTTGGTTCACTATAAAATCAAATCAATTATGTGATTTTATATAAGAAAATTCATATTTCAGCTTTTTCGAATGCACTGATTGTTAAAATTAAACGTCAACTGGCTTATTCAGTAGATGGATGTAAACCAATGGAACTAAAATCATTCATTTATTATGGAATAGAACAGAAATATTTTAGTGGTTAACGAATTTTCTTATTTAAAAAATGCCCTAGTATAATATTTCGTAATATAAAATTAGAAATGACTTATCTTCATAAAATTCATTGAAAAAAAAACATTGATTCACAACACGACGATATTTTAACATTTCCCAGAGAAAATCACTCAAAAAAATTACAAACACACAAAATTCACTATTTCCAACAACCTCTCAAAGACTTCAACAACACATCCTCGTTGAAAATCTCCACAAAACACCGAACCCACCCATCAAAAGAGCAAGGCTTTAAACGCTCCCATCTTAACCAAGCGCATTTTAATCAGCGATCTCCAAGGCGGCAAATTAAATTAAAAACCACACCGAGAGCGATACGCTACGCTTCTAAAACTGTTCTGCCTCCGAGTGAATGGCTGCAACAGTCACCTGCTGATAAGCCGAACACACAACGAAAGACGCTCAAACACTGGTTAATTAACTCTGGCGCATACTGCAACTGCTAGTGCAACGGCAACATACCAAAAACTAATGGCTGATGCTGAAATTATAAAAGGATCGCTATCGGCGATCGCGAGGCTCAGAATTAATTAAAATTCGCTGGAAAGTTCGATTTCGCGGTGCTTTCAGGTGGGTGGCGATATGGTACGGTCGGAAAATTTGTTTTGTATTTGTAACTATGGAATAATGTATCGTAGTTTCGTTAGTTTTGTATGGTATCGGGTCTTGGGTGGGTCAGGTTATTTGGGTTGTCAAAATATTTATGTATAGCAAGTTGTTTTGTTTTTTTTTATGTGAAAATATTTGGGGTTTTAAAAGGAAGTTTGTGGAAAGTTTAGTTTGTGAGATGAAATATTTATGTTAATTAGACAAAATTAATTTATAATACAGTACTTATTGTTAATTAGAGTCGAGCAATGAATAGAGCTGTTAGTAGATAGATTTAGTGCTTAACAATTTGTTAAGGTATAATATATTTTATTCATAGTGAAAATTTTATTTATTGGCTTTCTATTTATAACTGAACCTGCTGTTTTTTTCTCAGACATAAAATAAATAAAACATAGATGAAAATATTTACGCTCAAATAAATATCTACGCCATTGAAAAAATATTGTCCTATGTAGGAAACTATATCACAATAATGAACTAAAAATCATCATTTCAACATAATATTAGCACCAACCTAAATAATTACCTTCTTATATCAAAACATCCCATGACCATCAAAGGCCCTAAACATCTTAAATAGACTTCATACGATACTAATATAATAAATACACCCAACCCTCTTTTTACACGGTTTCGAAATAACAGAATTCAAATAAGAAGTAACGATTAATTTTTCACATTAACACGGTATAAAAAAATTATCATTATGCCACAACGATAAGTTTCAATGCAAGCCAGTATATTAAACAATTAAAGCTATTAAATAAAAAAATTCCGATATTTTTCGATGATTTCACATGACGAAATATTTCTATGGAGGTTCGATCCAAATATATTGATGAAACCTATCTCCAATTTTTATATGGTCACCAAAATTTTACAAGATAGTCTCTTTAACGTATATTCGCGTGTAAGAAGGATTCGGCGTACAAATTTTACGAAAAAAAAAAAACACAAATTTCCCATCAACCCACATGCAACTAAACTCCATACCTAACTGGCGCGTCTCATCGGCAACTTTTCGTTTCCCCATTAAAAGTTTTTGTGTATACCTCGCGGCGGCCCACCTTCGTACAATTTAAACCGCCAACAAGGCCCCGAACATTCTTCATTTCTCGCAGAGCCTCCCCGAGGAGCTTCCTCCATTCTCCGGGGCCGATATGAGCGTTTTCTTAAAGCGAAACCGCTTTAATTAAAATCCCGGCGTACGTATCTACCCACCTCTCCTCGTACATAATAAGACGGCGAGTGGAGAGCTTTCGAGTTTCGAGAAAATCGGCTTACCGTTGTTGCCGGGAACAATGCGCTCGCGTATTCATAATACGTGTAAGAGATGAACCGTATCGTTCGGAGGTGACTCGCGTTTGGTGGGATGGGATTCGCTGTTGTTGGTGGGCTTGTGGGATGGATCCGGTGTTTACTGGTTGGACTTGTCTGGTGGTGTGTTTGGGTTCTTTTGAATGGGGTTCGAGTGTGGATTTATGGATGGTTGTGTGTGATTGATTGGAAAATTGTGTTGTTGGGTGGTGTGATGTTGAGGGATGTTTGGATGGTTGGTGGAGGTGGTGTAATGGATTGTTTGTAATGGTTTCGAAAATGCAGTGCTGGTTTTTGAGATTTTTTTTTAGATTAATCGTGAGACGAAACCAGTACACTTTTTTTTAAATTGAAAATCGTTAATTTATCAAAAGATCTATTAAGCACGTTAATCCTTCAATTATATTTTCTAAATGAGAAATCATTCATATTTTTTCCCTTTTATTTACTATTATCACTCTTAATTTTTAAGTTCAGTTGAATTTTTTGGTCTTATTACATTTTGAGTAATAAATTTACTTAGAAAAATAGTAATCGATTGATTATTTTCACAAGAAGTACTCATGATTCTCTATATCCTATTTTTGAAATGTTCTGGTTTTGAATTTCAAAAGAACAGAAATATAAGTTTAAATGGAATTCTGTCTCGTTGGAATGAAATTATTTAATAAGGATGTTTTCAGTATTTTTTTTATGTAATACAAAGATAGATGATCCATCATAATGATTTTATTTTATCAAATGCTATACTTTTCACTGATTATCAAAGTTATGTGACGCATGAAATAATTGTGTATCATCAACTTGAGATTATTTAAGAATTTTAATACTCATTTTTCTATATTTACCTTTCATTTATTACTACATAACAAAAACATTTTCTTACAATAGATATTATTATATAAAAGCAAAATGCGATTAAAAAAAAAATACAATCCGAAATAATTAAAAACCATTTAGAATTCAGCGAACAATTGAAAACAAAATCAAATCCACACAAACGACAATAGTAAACAAACGCCCGTGAAAAAAAAAACACACCCTTCACGTACATATTTAAATTTCCATACATAAGACGAGTCTCGGCGAAAAAAAAAATGCGAAAATTCGCCTCTTATTAAAATGATAAAAACGGAACACACACGGACTCGAACAAAAAAAAACACTCCTCTGAATAAGTAAAGAGAACACAACGCGAATTTTTCTCCGCACACATGAAAACGGCAGCATTTTCGCGCAAAATACGAACGCGAAGAAAATTCCCGAGAAAATCCCGACAGGGGCGGGGGCGCGTATTTAGCTAAGGGGGTCCCCGGGGAGCGTCTTAATATGACGGGCGGATTTGTATATATGCGAATATAAGGCAAACACACGGTCTCTGCGACCGCGAACTGTAAATAGAAAAATAAAAGGAAGCCTCCCCGGTGGCAAGGGTTTGTCTTCTTCTTGAAGAGAATGGTTAGGGGGAGGCCTAGGCGGCGGTGCAGGTAGGTCTCCTCTGCCATTATACAGTTGAAATATTTCATAAATTTATTTTATTAAGATGTTTTTGTTTTCTTTTAGACGAGTGAACATTTTTTTGTTTTTATAAAAAAATGTATTTTATATAATATCAAAAATGTTTGCATGTGGTAAAGCTCATAGCGAACTCTGTTATTTTTATTTTGTCGATAACTCTTATGTTATATTTCATATTCTATTTTTTTTTTAATCCGTCCGTCGATACTCAAAAGACCACATCCCCTATCCCTTTTATATAATAGCGGATTTCTGTGTGTCTGTCTGTCTGTATATCTGTATCGATGACGTTCGCGACTTTAAAATGACGCGTCGTATCCCTATATATACAATTCTTCGTGCGTATATGGTCTTTATGCGTATACACTTAACGTCTATAATATCATGCTTATAAAATCGTTTCTATTGACTTATGCAATACATCGATTACTATGCAGTGAAAAAAATATTTGAATCCCCTTTACATGTATATAATCACTGACGACAGATGCTGTGTCAATAACAAATGAACTGCTTTTATTTATTAAATATATTCAAATCGAGTACGGGCATCGGGTAGCCATAAACAAATAACAAATGAACTATTTTGATTTTATTAATTGAATATTAAATAAATATTAAATATTCAAATCGAGTACACATTTCGGGTTCACACAATCGGGATTTCACATTTTATCGTTTTCCGTTTCTTAACAAATCCATATCCGATGTTATTAACATCGGGCCTATATTCTAGTATTATTATAATATTATGTGTAAGCCATTATATTATACTAGCTGAACCCGGTTATGAGTTATAGTTTGTAGGTTATAGGTTATAGTTTATAGGTTATTGATTATTATAGGTTATAGATCATAGGGATTATAGGTCATAGGTGACACGTTGAAGGATAGGCTATAGGTTATATATCATAGGTTATAGGTTATGGGTCATAGGTCATAGGTTATAGGCAAAAATATTATTTTATATACTATCCAAAAAAACTATTACAACTTTTAAATTTGATATTTCTAGATTCTCGGAAAAGAAAAATAAGTTTATTACAGGTAAACAAAACTTTTAATATTTCGAAACAAGAAAAAGAGGAGTTTTGCCACTTTCAAATATAACAACTTGTATTATATATGAGTAGCAGTTACAACTATAATATTATACTATAACTATAATATTATATTATGAACATGAGTTTGAGATTTGTTTGATTTTTTCTGCTTTATAAAAAAAGTCCAGTAAAATCACATAATTTATTTACATTCATGATTTTTTTATTTATTTTGTACTGTTTTGATAGCAAAGTATTATATTATATTTATACAGAAGAAAACGTTCAAATGTCGCTTTATCTTCAGCTTTTACAATTCATTAAGATCCAAAGTTTTGAAAAGTATTCGAGTCTAGCTTCATTTTAAATTTCATTCATTTTCTTGAAAATTCATCAACATTCAAAATCTGAAAATTTCCCAACGAAACTTCATCTCAATTTTCACTCATATGACATTAAAAAACTGAATAATTTCGATCCTCGGAACAATCAAACAAACCGAATCATTAAGCACCACACAAAACGACCTTGCATGAATAATTCATAAAACTCAACACAGAAAAATAACTTTCATTTATTATCGTCACGATTTTTCAGCACTTTCAAAAGCTCATACCGAAACGACGCAAACAACTATCACTCGCGACATTCACGAGCTATCCCAAACGAGATTAACATCTGAAATTTCATCGAAAGAAAACAACTTTATATACATCATGAAAGCGGCTCGCTTTCAGCGAAACCGGGTCACGGCGCAGCGTAATGCCTTTGACACGGTTTTCCCTCCGAAATAAAAAAATGAAAACTGGAATAGAAGAAAAAAACTGTTGCATCTCGGCCTGGAAAAACCGGAGCGTCTGAATGCAAATGAAAAGCGAAGATTGCCACCATCTAGTTACACGTATTGTTTTGGATTTTTCGCGGTCAGAAATATTCTTTTTCGTGTTGCTTTTGTTCGAATTCGAAAAGAACATAAGGAAAATATTCGATTTTTTTTTTCATATTCATGTTGCAATGATTGTATGTTTTCAGTGAAATTATATTTTACTAGTATATAGGCCCGATGTTAATAACATTGGCTGTGGTTTTGTTAAGAAACGGAAAACGACAAAATGTGAAAACCAGATTGTGTGAACCCGAAATGTGTACCCGATTTGAATATTTAATATTTAATTAATAAAATCAA
>JAOXNN020000016.1:466932-568422 GCA_028571205.2 Hydropsyche betteni
GTTTTCACATTTTATCGTTTTCCGTTTCTTAACAAAACCACAGCCGATGTTATTAACATCGGGCCTATTTACTAGTAAAATATCAATCAGTGGTTTAAATTGTGTAAAAATTACAGTTTTTATACCAAATTTCGACCCTATACGAATCAAATTCAGCCATAAATCCACCAAATTGGCAAATTTATTATCTTCATTTTTCATTTTTATGATTTCATAAAAATGTGATAAAACGTTAGACTATGTGTACTATATATTCATTGTAAATTGTCAAAGACTGATGAATTAATAAATGCAACTAATTATTTATATAAAAATTTGTTAAAATCACAAACGGAGATTATCAAAGTCAAATTATGATGACGATAGATTTAATAATACTTTCCGATGGATGAATTTTTTGATGAAAAGGTTTAATATGAAATTGAAAAGGTTGAGTTTGTTTTATATAATATTGAATTTGGAGTTTAAAAACTATATCACTAAATTTAAGCAACAAATGTTACAATCAGTAAATGAATATGATCTGAATCGTACAAAAGTTATCATTTTTCAAAATCTTTAAGAGTCACTATTCAAATAACTTCCAATAAGACATTAAGAAGATTTCATCTAACATCGAACATTACATGATTGCATATGATGATGGTTTTTATAAAAAAAATATTTTTTTCTTTAAATAATGCCAAAATTCCAACATATTTTCCACGCGCAAACATCTCGGTTTCGAATCTGCGCAAACATCCGCGATACGCTAAAGGTGTACCGTTGATGCCATGGCGACACAGTTTACACACAAAACAAGATCAGGGCAAAGTAAGAAACGAAAAAGATAGGGAAAACGATGAAGAGTTTACTCCTTATGTAATTGGCCTCTCCTGGCGCTCGTCATGCTCGACGTAGCCTGACGTCTGCACGAAAACGAGCGCTTCACAAACGTACAAGAACATACCTGAAGGCATACAAACATGTCTGGTGCACTTACATCTCAATTTATGCGGTGTATTAAAAGCGAAAGAATACCCCGAAGACTCTCCGAAGGTTGAATGCTTACGTTTTTATATTAAAATTCGATCATATCACAAAAACGTAAGTTGATTGATATGAAATTTGAAAATTGAAAAGCTCCGCTTAAATCAAGAAATAAGCGTACCGGCGACATGAATATATATTCGCAAAACGCCGTGATCATGGTCGGTATTCATTCGGGACATAGAAAGTGCTTTATCGAAGGAGCATGAAGCCTTTCATGGACCTCGAGGACTCCGATCCGGAACGACGGTTCCAAAGCCGAAAAATAAAAATTTTATCTATGGTGATTAAACCGGGGCTCTCTTGTGTTGAGCTCGAAAAGCTCGAGGGCTTTCGATTTTCTGAGTGTTCAATATATTTAAGATTTATAAAGGTTTATTAATGTTGAAATTTCGAGGGGCTTCAATTAAGAGGAAACCCTATTTTCATTAAAAAAAAATCGTTTTCGTTCAGGAAAATATGCGAAAAAAGTTTAAAGAATATATTATACGAATTGAAAAAGGCATTTTATTATTATTATTTTATAAAATGCTTTACTCAATATCTCACAACTTTTTCATATTATATCAAATAAATTTTCTACAAATACACTCAATCTTCTATTTACACTGTTCCGAAATAACACGGTTCAAGGAAGAAGAACCGATATTTTTTTTATACATTTTTTTCACTTTGACAAGGAAAACATATAAAATGCATTATTACGCGGCAATAAGAGATTCTGTACAGGCAAGTATACTGTAATAATTATATGTATGTAATTATAGTTATTAAATAAAAAAAATTCGGTGTCGAGTATAATACATTTGGATGGAAGTTCTATCCAAATATACTGAAGGAACCAATTTTTATATCTTCATCGTACATTTTTTTGCACGCAAGTGTTCGGAACGTATCCCTAATATAAAAAGAGGATTGAATTTACTTTAAAAGTTTTATACAACATCCTAATAGTTTCATTGAATAAACAGACTGAAACGAGGCGAAAGCTTCCAATTTTCAGCAAGCGTCGTCGACGCCGGCCAGAAAAACCAATTTCAGACAATCGACATATCCTTAAGCCGTTAATCCTGAAGTTATAGCCCCTCAGGAGGCCAGACCGCACTTTGCATTGCGGCAATTAGTGTGTACGGCATCGAATCCGTTTTCAATTAGCCGGCTGCAACTGCACATTAGCCTTGCAGAATAATTGCATTGTTAGTGCATACGTGAGCCTTTCGCAGAGCACTTTTGCGACGGCCGGTCCACGTGAAAGTGGCACTTAATGCGCGGCCGCTTACGGCAGAAAATTGCCGATCGGACGTAATGGACGATCCGCGGCTATATATTGTTCCGCCGCACTGTTAAGCCAGTACTCTAGTCGTTTCGTCGGGGTTGAAATTCGAAATCGCTCGCTTTTTTCGCTGTAAGTGCGGTTTAATCGTTGCCGTTTCGACGGCGAAGTCTTTTGTCGATGGTTTTTAATTTAGGTTGTATTTTCGCGCTTCAGACTAATCGAAAGCGAAATAATAATATAAAAACAATCTTTTAAAATGTAATACAAAATAAATTTAATAAGTCGTAAAAAATAGTATGATTCAATATAAGCAATTCCATCTTGGATGGTTCCCACAATTTAAAAAATGTCAATATGAATCATAATATTATAATAAAATTGAAAATATTTATAAACGCGTTGCACTTTAATTAAATCTACTGGAAATACGGAATTCTTAACATAACAAAAGCTCCAATGTGAAAACTTTAAAAACGCTCCACGATACTCTTACTAAAACGAAAATAAGGCATTATACTTACACCGAGACATATACACATTTCATTTTTTTTAATTTTCATTTAACCTTTGTGCTTTTGCGTTAAAAAAGCGTATTTTTGTAAAACTCATTACGACTCGGTGAGCTCTCTCCGTGTTTTGCCGGCTTATGTACGGCGCGGTGCATTTAAATCTAAGAAAGCTTTTAAGTTCTTCCAGTCGTACATATTATTGTGTACAGCATAATATTGTATATAAAGTTGCCGGCAAGAAGTTATTATGAATCGCCGCTATTCAATTACGATACGGGCCTTTTGTAAGACGAGCTTTTTGAATGCAAGAATACCTTGGAATGCATTTTATTCAACATACAAAAAATTTAGTACTAGCCTAGAATATTTAATAGCTTCACTAATTAAATTTTTCACATTAATATATATTATAAAATAAAATCTTGATGTTTTATGGAATATAAAAAATGCATAAAATTGAAAAATTCTATATGTATTGAATTCAGAGGTGAATCGAAACCGAGTCGTTTTGGTTTTTTCGATTATTGCTATGGCCGAAGTATCGCATTTTTGTCTGCATCGAAAGCTTCGCTGACGGCTTTTGTTAACGGACAAAAGCTTTATCGTGTCATTTCGGTCATTCGACAGATAATGGACTCCTTTTGAAGCGGTGTAACATAAAATATGAATATAAATATAAAGCAAAATCGCAACGATTTGAATGTTCTCTCGAACTAGCGCAGTCATTGGGGAAAAAATTTACGTCATCGTTCGTTATAACATATTTGAAATAAAAATAATATTCAATCGTTCAAATATATTAGTTATAAAATCATTTTCGAAATGTGATCGAGTAATTTTTCATTTAATTTTCAAGCATTAAAATCTTTTTCTCCAAATGTATATATTGCATTAACCACTTGACTTTAATCATTTATATATTAACACAAACAAACCGCAAAACAAATTCAAACAACACAACCCCAACAATCTCGCGGCGATTTTCCGCAAACCTTCAACGCATAAAGCAACAAACCCGGCCCGGAACCCATGCAAATCCCATAGCCGCACCCTGAGGTTCAGAACGCACAATTTTCGCACCATACACGGCAACATAACGATTGTCAATTAAGCGTAGGCGTGTTTGCGGCAGCGTCCCGTTTACGGGTCCGGTCCTGGTAAACGGGACGGGACACTGCGGTCTACCGACGCTGTCCCGGGACGGGACATGGGCCGATTTACCATCCCGTCCCGCTGGCCGCAAACTCCTTACGTCACATGATTGTGTCATGACCATGCCGGAATGGGAGGGTCATGGGATTGCAAGGTTGAGGTTTTTCGGATGGTGTTCCTGGATGTTCTATTGTGGAAATGTTTAAGGTTTGTTTTTCTCGTGTATTATGGGATTGTGATTTTGTAACATTGTACTAAGATTGTTTGGAAAAGGATTAAAAAAAACGTTTAAAATCAACATTATATATAATAGAATTCAGGCATCGGCAACCTATGACCTGAGATTCACCGAATGACTCGTTCGATCATTTCAAATGACCCACTTCAGATCCCCAAATAAAGGTTGTGGATGGATAAATTCAAAACAAAAAAATTTAAAAAAAAATCATATTTTCGTGATATCAACGTATTTGGACATCACTTCCTGCGAAGTTAAAAATCATAATAAAATTTTTAAAAATACATTTTTTTATTAGACAATATAAAAAGATAATGTTGAAAACTGTATGTAAAACAAAGTAGTTTCTTAATTACATGTTTTTAAAAATAAAAAGAATAGTTTGAAATAATTAAAGCTAATCTTACGTGTCGTCTATGAATGTATCTAAGCTATTTTGTGCGTAAAAAATTTATGATCCTTCGTTTGTGAGATTACGGTTATTTTAAATACAGGAGACATTTAGAAAAACAGTTTAAAATTTTCGGGCGAAAATCCAAGGAAAAATTGTGTTAATTGATCATAAATTTCATTTTATTTCGCTACTAAAATTAAAAATATTTTTAAATTTTATTGTAACGTGCATGGTTCAAGATTTTGCTCACGCGAAATCGAACATTTTGTATGTTTGAACACAAATCCATTAATATCACGAAAACGAACGAATCACCTTCCAACTACAAAACGATTGGATCAACAACATACCAATTACAAACTCGCATTCACCATTCGGCCATAAACACGTCAACGAAACACTGCAACATATTAAAGAAGCGCCTCGCTCGGAACAACCGCCATAAAAATTTAACACCTCATCAACCATAATAATCCGAGGTGACGTACGACCTTAAGTAATTGGAGTTGCAACGGCACCTTCTTAGTTGCAGCAAACATACCCGGGCAAATTTTCCATATAAAGGTGATATCGCACGTGCACGACGAATGAATTTTTAATATGCAACGAAGGCGAGTTTCCGGGAGATGGCCATTTTTCACGTGTCAGAATGTATGCCTTGACGGATGGAAGAGCAAGTGCAACGCGCATTAAATTGCACCGTGGTATAGCACGTGCATTTATATTTTTATCGGGTTCGTGTCCGATGGCGGTTTATCGGCGCGATCTTTATGGTAAGATAAATGTACTTTGCAAAATTAATGATAGAAAAATGAACGGTTGGTATCTAATTGTAGTGTTTAATTTTCTATGACTAACTCCTGAGGGAATACGTTTGCGGTATTGTCTGAAATTCTACGGAGTATATTCTGTTTTAATCAGCAAACCAGAATGACGTATATGGTGTTTTAGGTTTAAAAACAGACATGGAATTCCATGTAATAAGGGTAGCCGCGAGCTGAACGTATCCGGTGACTGAACAATGGAAGCCACAGGTGGCAGGGGTGAGTTATTTTCCTTTACCAACCAGATGTGGAAAACCTTAGGTTCTGAATAGAATAGAATTATTACAAACATATGAGGGATTTGGAGGTGAAACTCACATATAAACGACAATAAAGAATAACCGGATTATTGTGTGCGTCATATATATATTATAAATCAAGTATAATTTTAATGTTATATTTAGAAATAAATTTTCTATTATAAAATAAAACATTGAAAACGTCCAAATTAAATCGTTTAAGCGTGCTCGTAACAAGATAAACGAATTTTGGCAAAATTAAGATGTAGATTAATTTTCGCGTCATTATCAATTTTCCGAAATACATTTTCGTGTTGAAGTCGTTTTATAGCTGTATGAAAACGGCGTTAAATTAGAGAGGAAATATTCGAGTATAGAAAGCCTTCGCGTGCAACACGAACGTGAAAGAGCTTCCACTTTATGTTTATTTGCGGCGTCTAATTGTTGAAAAAAATTTATGGGAAAACTCCAACGAAGAAATATTCAGAATGCTTTTCCGTTTATACAAAAACGCTTCACGGGACATAATCACGAATGTGTCATTTGTTTGATACAAACATTAAAGAATAATTTAACCATTCAATTTTGCAGAAATATAATGATGATGAACATAAAAATGATTATAAAAATAAAAAAATCTATTCAATTTAAATATCGAATTTCAATAGCACAATGGCGATGCGAAAACGTGAATATCGAAAGGTTTCACAACAATGCGGATATCGTATTACGTTCGCGAATTGCATCCTCAACAATAAACATTCGATACAAAGCAAACAAAACGAACGAAAGGCCTCAATCGACGAAGGTCGACGTGACTTGAGGCCATCAATGTACCATTATTAAGTTCATTCTTGACTTTATAACAACTTCGCATTGACCCCGATTGGTATGCCGGATCTTCTTTACATTCGCGTTTAACCTCCCCAATTAATCGGAAAATATGTATATGTTCGGTTCACTTTTATAAGAAATCGATAAAAACGGATATCTGAGAGTGTTGTGTGCCTTTTGAATCGAAAGGGTCGATGTAGTGAGTGGCACAATAGTGGTTGCAGTTGCATCGTTGCAACAATCGATGTTGATGCAACAGGTGTACGTCTTTTGACATTTTGCGATTCAATAGAATACGGTTAACATGATTTGAATGGGATTGCGATAATATTGAATGTGGAATGTGTTTTGAATGTAGAATATCGAAATGAAAATATTGATTGTAGAATTTATAAAATAGACCTATTCTATGATTCATGAGATAGATATGTTATTAACTGCGTAAAAAAAGACTATCAATCCATACAAAAACAAGAGATAGGTTCCAAAGTAAAAACTGTGCAAATAAAGACTTTAAATTCATACTAAATATGGAGATTGATCCAGGATAACCCGCGTAAAAAGAGTCTAAAATATGTTTTAAGAATGAAAAAGTATTGATATAAGAATTTATTTAAAAATAATATTTATTCATCTCTATTTTCGCTTTTGTCTTCTGAATTCTAAAAAAATGTTTTTTTTCGATTTCGCTTGTTTGAAATTACTTTCATCATTTTGACTCGAAATGATATTTTTTTTACATTTTGAGTAGAATACTTTGTTTAGTCATAGGTAGTTTTTTATTCAGGAATTCCGTAATCGATGACTGTTTTTTTTTTTTGCTAATAAATTTAATATATACCTATTTAAAAAAAAAAACATTTTGCTTAACCTTATTAAAATAAAATTGCGTAAACCGAGTCCCGCGTAAATCGAAAGAAGTATTACAATATTTATGCAATAGATCTCCATTATATAAAACACAGAAAATTTCTCCACTTTCCCACCGCTGACAAAAGCTCTCACGTGTATTTTTTCCAACGGAAAAAATCGAGACGCGAAACATATAAATCACGCGGCAACAACTTTTGTCGCGCAAACTTTTCCCCATAAAGTTTGATACTAAATTGCGCGCTTCGTATTGTTTTTACGCATATTGTAAACGCAAAAAGCCCACCCTTGCCGAAAGTGCAAAACTCACAAAACGCTCAAGTTCCAACACTTCCCGGCCCGCGAAAATTCCCAACATCCGTCGACGCTAATATGAAAAACTGGCCTCGTTCGAACGCGGCGCCGGAGGAAAAGCGCGCCCGGGAGGAAAACTGTCCGGAAAACGGACACTGTGGGGTCATCCGGGTGGGTGGTGGGTGGCAATATGTGAATTAACCGGGGCTGGGAAAGGGGGTGGTCGATCGATAGTGCGCAATGTGTATCGACGTGCGCCATCTAGTGCAAAATGCGAACTAATGAACCGACAAACCGGCGACAATACACGTTAATTTGGTAACAGACAGGGTGTCCATCGGATTTTCGTTTAATATTCGGGGCTATGGTGAGGTTTTGGAATTTTGTTTTGAATTTGTGAAAGTGAGATTTTTTTGAAAATTTATGAGATTTTTAGTCGTTATCGGAGCCGGAACTAAAGTAAATAAATGGCATCCTAGGCAAAAATCATTTTAAACGCTCATCTATTTTTGTTTGAAATAAAAATAAAAAATCATAAATCGAAAAAAAAAACAATTTTTAAAATATTTAATATTTTCGTTTTATTTAAAGGCTACTATTTAAATTCGATACGAGGTTGGCTCTCGGATAAGGTATATTGCCTAGACCCCCAATATTTGATGAGGAGACCTTGTCCTGCAGTGAGCATAAAACGGGTCGACAATTATGATGATAACTATTTAAATAGTCAGAATTCAATTATGATTATGGTCAGAATTTTTATCCCATTTATCAGAATTTATTTGACATCGGTCAGAATTTTAACAGTTTGTCAGAATTTATATTAAATGGTCAGAATAATATTAAGGGTTCTCAACCTAACCGTTCTGACCTATTCTGACCGTTTCGTTATTAAATTCTGACCAAAACATGATTAAAATTCTGACATAATGAAAAAAAATTACTGCGTAGTATGATACATTAGTAGCGTTATCTGAAAAAGTAAAGATTTTTTCGAAATATTTTTCTTCCATGTTAAATTATATAAAATATTTATTATTTGATTTTATTCACAACAAATCGATTGAAATACAACATTATAGTATCAACGTTTTTTATTATAATAACATTTATTATTCAATATTCATTATCAAATATAAAAAAAATTTCAACAAACCGAAAAAAATGAAAAATATTCCTCAAATCAAAAACCACTCACACGGTAATTTCAAAATAAAAACATACCGAATGAATAAATAATCTTTTCCTACAAAATATCAAAGACAAGTCAGACGTTTATTTTAAGTACTCCTCTTTTCACTAAACAAACAAACTAACCATTTTCTAAACGAAAACATAAACAAACACCAAAAAATTAAATCAAAAATAATTTCACCCATCAATTCAAACACTTCACATCCGAAACTATTCCTCAAAAAAAAAAAAACCGCCAATAAATCCACAACGACCCCAATATTTCGGCACCGAGATAATCCTCGCGGACTTTCGCCGAACATCTTCAATATTTATTTTCCCGCCGCTGCCGGTCTTAAAGAGTTTTATAAATAAGCAGGCCACGATGTTTATTGTTTGCGGCCACATAAAGCGGCGGGTGGGCCGACTCAGACAACCAACTTTTATGACGTATGGCGACAAGGACTTTTAATAATAATGCCTTATCGCCACCCCAGGTGCGCCCGAGACGCGCAACCCTTACGTAATTATTATTGCGCCGGGGCTGCCAACTGAGCCACGCTCGGAAAAAATATATATAAGGTGTATGAAAGTGGATAAATGGGCGGGAAAAAAATGGTTGACAAGTCTCACAGGTACGCCAATCTGAGCCGAGGAGGGTTTAGTGCTTGTTTTTAAGTTTGGTTGGAATAGGATTTTTTTTTGTTATTTTTTTTATTGATTTTTGAAACTGAATGAATAGTGGTGAGGGTCTGTAAATTTATTTTGTCAGATTTTTTAATATAAAATTATTTTTGGCACTTTATATCCATGAGTTGTTTGATTTCTATTATTATACAGCTTTTACAGTCCAAATTCAATTTTTTAAAGTTCAAATTGAACTTTTTACGGATCAAATTCAACCAACACTAATTTATTTATTATTTTTCGACTTTTTTTTGTTATTTTGTTAAAAATATAAAAGAAAGTCAGGTACATGTGCACCTTTATGTACCTGGGTATCTCATTTCGGATTGATTTATTAAAAAAAAAATTGTCTACGAAAAAATTAACAACTGATATTATAAAAGTCAAAAAAAAAGAATAGATTGTATTTAATTTATTACTATGATAATAGTTTCAATAATATTATACTTTACGATGGTTGAATTTGATATGTAAATGGTTAAATTTTAATTTTAAAAACTTGAATTTGAAATATAAAAGTGGTATTATCATTATTGGTTTGTATTTACTATTAAACAGAGGCTTTTTTATACTTTGATAACTTTCTATTCTCTCGTAAATAATAAATGAAAAACTCATGAATTTTCAACGTTGAAAAAATATCTTAAATTCAGTAATGAATATTTTATTATAATAAATGGAAATTTTTAGATCATTCAATTCATATATTTATTTCTTTCAAAAACATAACTTTCAAATACGCAAAACAAAAGCACAAGAAGATTATTGAGAAACTATTAGTTATCGATGCACTTTGCTATGAAATATTATAATGCGACTTTTAGTACCGAAGCCACAGGTGTGCGTCCTACGAACAAGTTCGAAACCATAATTAAGCTTCGTCGTTTTTTCTTCCACCGACAACCTACTCTTGCTCTTTACGCCAATGATGACCGACCGGAAAATTTATCGAATCGCCGAAGTTTTCCCGACCGCTTTTCCCAAGGCAATTATAATACAACGTAGTCCTTTTATGCGACTCAGAACCACAAAAGAAAATCGCTCACAATTCTCAGACGATGAATGGGTCATTCTTCATCCGAATCAGATGTAAAAACGTCCTACTTTGATTTGGATTGTCGGAAAATTCAAAAGGAAACACGCCACAATGCGATCTCCCTCGAATTGCATACGGACATACAAATGAAGATGTATTATCGCAGGGCGACGTTCGGACAGATTACGTTGACAGTTTATTACGCGGCCGATTTATCATTGCACACAAAAGGACCGAAAAAAAGAGGAGAATCCGCATGATGAACGACCGATTTAAAATGTACGCTTTTCCGCGGTAATATGATAATGTGCAGACGTGAAAAAGCGTGCCTAATGAGTCATCGTGTATCGATAAATCACCCGTTCGATTCAGGCCGGAGAAAAAGCTCCGTAGGAAGCGGAGTAAAATAAAATAAAAGCGGAGGGATGTCCGGATAAAAAAATGAAACGGTAGGAAAAAGGTTGAAGACTATTTGTCTTGTGGGAGACGTTGTTTCGCGCGCGGCGAGTCGGAAAACCCTCGTCGTCCGTGGGAAATCCGAGGAAAACCATATGTCTCAATATTAGTGACTAAAAACACGGACGGGTGAAATTTGTACTGAGAGAACGTTATTTACTAGAAACTGTTTTCTTCGGATAATGGTTTGAATGAATTTTGTACGTTCCGATTGAAATACAAAATGGAATTGCATTCAGCGAAGGGATTTGCTGTATTTTTGAAAAATAAATAACATTAAATTTTCACATCAAACTCAAATTTTATACGAGACATCTTTCGGTAGAAAATAAATATTCATATTAAAATAATATACCGGTTTTGTATAATTGGATTTGTTAATTAAGTATATGCAAAACAACGCTTGTAGGAAGATAAATTTAAGGCATCTCAAACGTCACTTTTCAGTCGACTTAATCCAGCAGAAGCCGGCAAACGACCGTTCTACTTGTTGCTCTTCGATGAGCAACAGGACGAACAAGGATACTGCAAAATTCCCAACACCATACTAGATACTAAGTTGGAAAAAAATATTGCCGAAATCTGTTAAAATCGGGAAATATAGCTCACGAATGGCCCGAAAATTCGCGGTTTTCAAAGTGACACTGATACGTATTTACTGCTCGAATTTTCCGATTTTTTCATGTATCATTTTTGCCCTTTTTACATTTTCTGTTTATGAATTTTTCATCAAAACAACGAGAGTGACTGTTCTCCATTTCCCCATCGGAAAGTTTATTCAGCAATTTTTCAAAAAAAAAAATACAATAAAATAAACCACCGAAAAAAGCAATGGAAAAAGTTTTTCAACGATTGATTCGATAAAAGTAATGTTCAGCTTTGTTTTACACAAAAGTATTACAAAATCGAACGCTGAAGTAGACTTTTGTTTAAAAATATATTGGAAATACCCGGAAAATGTTTTGATGAATTTCATTCTTTAGTCAAATCTGTCAGCATTTTTCACTATCACGTATTTTGCATATAACATGATACCCAAATATTTTTTAATAAAAACGATTTAATTTTTCACAAATAATAAATATAACTTCAGTTATACACAGCCTAAGCTTCTCAACATCTTCATCCCCACAAAACTCAAAATCGAACGCGCAATTATAACAATCACCCCGACATTTCAACCCTATTAATACTCTCGGTGCAAAATACGACCCGGGTACGATATGCAAAACTCACGTAGCACATAATTCGCAAGGATTCGCATTTATTGGCGGCATATTGTGCAGATTATGTGCAATATACGGACACAGTGTGTGACTGAAAGCTTTCAGCCAGTGAGCTGAATCGGCGCTACATTGATGTGGATGTCGTAAAATACGCCACATTCGAATATTCAGCGAACGTTAAAATATCAGATTTTGTATCAGAAAATGTATATAGTACATACTGTATTAATTTTTAATGTATTTTTTATTGTTTTATAATTGAAATCGATCAAAAGATCATCAAATATGAAAGTTCATCAGTAAAATGGAAGGTAATACAACTTATTATTACAAATTATCTTAGTAGCGACTAATATCGTCGATATCGTATAATAAAATTGATCATACACATTATTACATATATCGCCCATAAAGTGCTAATTTGGGCTAATTCGTACGCAATTTTCTCGGCCATTTACGCCTCTTCGTTTACGTCGTGGTATCATCATCGAGTATATTATGCATTCTAGATAATGTATACAATATCCGATATGTGGTAGATGGTACAAGTTCACCGTGAACGGTACTAATGCGGCTCGACGTGATCTCGGCGTCAAGTGGAGTCAATTGAAGTCAATGAGGATGTCGACTAAATGGTCACTACCACAAGTGGTATTGTGTTTGGATATTGTGGAAATATAAGGTGCGTGTCATAGAATTTTTCCCGATCCGAAGAGAGCCAATGTATGAACTCGATCGTTGAAATTCTTATTAGATATGCGGAAGTCGACGAAAATAAGTT
Source organism: Hydropsyche betteni (assembly GCA_028571205.2). Lineage (NCBI taxonomy): Eukaryota > Metazoa > Arthropoda > Insecta > Trichoptera > Hydropsychidae > Hydropsyche > Hydropsyche betteni. The sequence continues at coordinate 479,951 of JAOXNN020000016.1, forward strand.
TTTTATGTCTTGAAAATATTTTGAAATTTATAAAAATATATTGGTAGTATCACATTTTGAAATTGATCGTACAAATGTGCAAAAATCCCTCACTAATTGAATCGTATTTCTTTCACGCAAGTGAAATACGAGCTTACATTGTACATCGTCCAATTTCGAAACGAGCATTCGTTGTTTTAGAACATAAAACTTTTTACTATCCATAATAAAAAGATCACCGAACAAACTACAAATTAATAAGCCAACAGATGTACAGGAGAAAATAATAACACGTCAAAACAAAAATAATATCGTTTGATTCCGAAAAGTCGTTAAAAAAACTATTAAAAAGTCCCGTAATGTACTGGCATAGACCCAAACTAAACAAATCCCTTGTATTACATTTTTACCTATACGCACTCTAATCCTAATTTACGAACTGTTTTTCTTTAATACATTTGCAATGAGGATATACTAAAAATAATCAAATAAATATTTATTTAAAAAAAAATGTTAAACATCTCTACTTCTAAGTAATTTATATCACGACGCTATTATTGCATGCCTGTGCTCTTGAAGTGTAATAATCTAATAAGATATTCAGTACAGAAGGTCTCGACTGCAGCTTTATTATAATCCATATAAATATTTTCGCGATAATAAATAGTCGATTCGGTTGCGCATTCGCAATAAACACTTCAATCCTGAAAGCTTTAAGATAATTATATTTTCGTTCATATTCACCATATTTGCTATTTATGCTCGAATAAATAAAACGTTCGCCCACTAAAAAAAATCTCTTTTGATTTTCTGCCGGTACTTTCACGTCCATTTCATTTATTATTTTGACGCAGCATTCGAATCTCGGACGTAAGCGGATAATTCTAACAATCTCAAATCATTTTATTAGACGTATCATTACGTTTGATTCACTGAAAATCATTTTCAGCCTTGACACAATTATAATATAATATAATATGAAACTTCTGTCAACGGTAGCCTTGTCGAATGCACGAGTTCGTGTATGAAGTTAAGCAATTGATGATATGATCATTTTGCATATTATTGGTATAAGAAAATCTATTCACAGAAATAAAACGGTCATATTTTAAATCAGAAATCAATTCAATATTAAAAATTCATTCGAATTCAACTCCAAACGAACCAAAGAACCCTGACTCGGAAACGATTCCCGAAACGCAACCGCAAAATTTAATTATCCCGAATCGCGAGCGAGTCTCTCGTTTCAGCTGAAAAGTGCATTTCGCGTAACAACGCAAAAGCAGTTCTGTGCTTCGCGCTGATTTACAGCCTTTTGCAACTTGTTGCATTCTCGTTTGCATAGCGCGTGCACTAAAATTGCATTTTGATGGCCGTTTTGCGTCTCGTAAACATAATTCTCATCGGCGGCTGTCCATGGCGGTGTTTTCTTGTAATGGGCGAAAATAAACTGAAAAAATCGAGAGCTTTCAGTGCCGAGTGTGAGTTTGAGCGGTGGCCTGGATTCGGCTGTGCGAATGTTCAAAGTTTAAATCTCTAATATTTATTTACAATTATAATCGATTTTTGGTTTTCTGTCTGTGATAAGTCTTACGGATATATTTTGCTGATGAAAAAGAGTTAGAGAGTTTCGGTGAGTTAATTGAAAATGGCGATGTCACTTTTAATCAAGCGACTATTCGTACTGCTTGATTTTTTTCGTTGTATTTCAAAAACACAACGACTGGTGCATAGATTGGAACCATTAATCTTAGTAATGTATTTTTAAATCGACTCTCAGAGGATTCGCGGTGATTTTATTGAAACGAATTGGCTAAACAAGAAATAAATAAAATAACGCCTTTGACAAGTTCGCAATGTATAAATATTTATAGCCAATTAAAATTAGCCGAATGTTGAAAATATTTTTCTGTTATCACATATTGAAATAGGAAAAGCTGAATATTTAACATAAATAAAATATTGAATAACCGATGCAAAAAAATACTCCAACATTTATTCGCATTTACACAATTTCGACGAACCCATTAATAACAGCTAAAGCTTTAACAAAAGCTCTTTAGAGCACAATCATAATATGCACAACATTATACAGAATTCATTAAATCCACATTATCATTCCTAACACAATCTAATATTAATAATTTACTGCACGTAATTTCATTACGAGCACTCAACAGATAAAGCCGAATATGTGCAGATCTACCATTTACATAACATTCCGAAAATAATATGGCCAAACAATTTTGCGAATTATCGCGTCGGCTCTAAACGACACCTCAGGTTCTAAAATTAACCTGTTGGCTGCCGATCGCGTTGTTCATAGACAAAAGCGACAATGTCGATCGTATTCCGAAACGAAAACGACAGTTCGGATGACTAGTAAACATCGTCGACAGATCTATCGGATATGAGACATCCGTTGTAGAAAATGTGAAAACATCGGTGATTATGTGGCATGGTGTTTTTTTTTTTGAACATTAGTTTCCGATAGTATTGTTTTTTTTATGATATTTTTATCGAAAAAATGGTAGGGAGTTAAACACTACAAGTATGTCATCATGTTGATGTAAAAGTATTATATCTTACGAAGATTGATAAATCGTAGATTTCATACTATTTATATGTCACAGACGATATGTATTTGTATTATTATTATGAGTCCATGTGATCAACCCAACCTAATCATATCTAACCCAACTCAACCCCCAAAAATACGTATTTATAATCGATTCAAATATACATAGACTGAAATACACTTGGACTAATGTAATTTAATATAATATAATGTATTTTCTTTAATGAATAAATTCTGTACAGTTGTTAACTTTAACAATAAAATACTTAGTTAAGGATGGTAAAAAAAATACACTTGGACTGTGACATATATGAAATCTTATATATGATATAAAGACGACGCTTATCCGACACGCAAAAAAATTCACCTAAAATCTGTACATATTTTCAGTTAAATGACAGTTCAACACGAGACACGTGTCGATCTAGCCGCGTTTTAACGACGAGCCAAAATCTCCATCCTCAAAAAGATCTAGATAAGATCTCGTTAAGGTCCCGAAGAATTTTCAGGACGGCGTCCCGTCTCCCGTTTACAGGAAAAGCTTTCGGCTGAAGGATCCTGAATTTGACAGCTGACAAATCTCGCCTCCTCTTCCCGACGATTAACGCCGTCTTGCTCGAAAGGCGAATTAAAACTTAGTGCTCGTGTAATCGTTTTATTTTTGTGTTTTCTGGATGGAAATTTTATCGTGTCGAGTGTGTTTTTGATCGGATCCTCAGGGAAATTAATGTTCGTATTATCTGACGTTCTATAAAAAATCTCTATTGTTAAATAATCACATTTTCCTTCCAAATATATGACTTCTTAATCAAAATGTATAGTTTAATAGTCGAAAACTCGACCCAGACTGTGATCTCATCAATTTAACGAGCCATTTACGATGATTCAACCCGAACGTCCATTCATATATCCTTCGCATCCGAATAATACATGATATACGATTCTAAAACGTACGTTGATATGATTTAGTGAAATTGTCGTTGCTTATAAATCTTAATAAACGTCCGATTAAGAATGTTCCGGAACACCATTTCGTCTCGGCCGGAACGCCCATTAAATCATCGCCTAAAGACGAGCCAACAAATTTAACTTTGAAAGGATCCTTTCAACAATGTCGGGGCTATTCAAAATTTAACGTCTTAATCGAAAAAAAAACGTAAGCATATATAATATGTGTCCTTCAAATTATGTAATGTGCAATCCTTTAAGCATAGTTATTTAAAGTGGTCTGTCGGGAGTTGGCCTCGTTTCGTTTAACAGTTGACGAAAAGCGTATGTTGAAAACGATTCTCGTAAAACGATATTGCATTTCTGAACAGTTTCCTTTATTTTTCGTCCCCGCTTCTTTATTCTGGATGGGTTCTTTTGAAGATGGGCACGATGCAACTGGTGTGGTGAAACATTTTAAACTCTTCCCTGTTTGACTTTGTTGGATTTTTTTTTATCCATATAAAAAAGAAAATGTTTTAATGGCATCACTTTGTCTGTACGTCCGTTAACACATCCAATGCCGCTTTGATACGCTCGATATAACACCGTGCATTTATAGAATGCATTTAGTAAACACATCAAATACGATCAACATGGTTTAGTTCGGTTTGAACGACGCTTGCTTACATCTAATAATTATTTTGATTCTCTTCAGAAAAAATCAATGTTTCAGAAAATATCGATCTGTCCTTCTTAGTGTTATATATCAGATTATTAATATAAAGAATTATTCTCGTTATACGTCTATACAAAATTTATATGAAAATCTACAACCATTCGAAGAATTTCATAAATATTCAAACAGCGCAATATAATAGTCTCGAAGTACATTAAAATTAAACATCCGCACAATAAGCACCAGCCACGATTCCTTCCATATATGGCACAATCAGCAAGTGCAGTGTCCTTTGGTGCAAAATCGTGAAAGGTGCAACGAGATGCATCATCACGCCATTTTCAGCGAACGATAACCATCGCAGATGCAAATTCCGCATGCAACGCAATCGAGAATCAATAAGAGCGTTGTCAATCCGAAGAATTATGGACGATTCAACTCTATAAAAGGAATTTAAGGGGGATTTTATGGAAGGTTTCTGGTGTGCGCACATATGTCCGTATACCGGATTCACAAACAAAAACGTATGATTAGTCGGAAACAGGAATTTCGTGTCGGATTCTTCGAATGTTTCTCGAAGGCGATTACGAATTGTTATTAGTCGGTCGTCGATGAAATTTATTTTAATTGAATGACTCATCCAAGGTGTGGTACTAAAAATATTCAAATGGCTATTTTCTACAAGGTCCTTGAGTCTAAAATTGCTGCAACGCTCCGTTGATAATATGATTCTATCGACTGTAAAAGCTGCATATAAAAACCTCAAATTATTCAAATGCTCGGTATAAATATTAAAATTTTACAAAGGATTATTTCATTTAAAAAACACGCGCATGCATGTACGTTTTAATTCTCGAACAGTTAAAAGTTTCTGAAAAAACTACAAACAAAAAGTGAACGCCGAGTATGCAATCTAGAGATAAAAAAGTGACGGCAGTTGAAAATTCTCTACCTAATCTTCAACGTATGCAATGCTGGGCATTATGTTGCCGCTGCAGGGGTTTTGAAAGTTTAATTTCGAAACATGCAGAAAATTTCAAAAGTTGGAAATAGTTGATAACGTATTAATAATCACTACATACCGCGAGATTCCCGAGTTGATTTACAACTGTACATCCCGTTTATTTTAAAACTCATCTCTACTAACATCAAAAGAATTAAGAAGAATCACAGATTTCGCATTCTTAACGACCACCGTTCGAATAAATCAAATCATCAAATGCGTCATAAAAATTGTACAGTAAATCACGAAATAGTGACGTCCGCACAAACGAAACGTAAACTACGCTAGTTCACAGTTCCAAAATCAACAAGCAGTTTATTTGAAAAAACTACCGACAATATTTCGAATATAAATAATAAAAACGCATTTTCACTCAAAAAATATATATAAGAAGTGAAGACGATACGATCATTGTTCGCGTGAGCGTGAAAGTGTCAAAAATAACGCACTTTAGAGCCGCCAAATGTTGGCAGATGAGGATTTCACTAAATTTAAATATACGCGGCATCTTTTTGTATTCAAATGTTCGTTTTCGTTTATATTTATATGTATGCTTTTTTATTGTTCTCGCTAATTGTTTCTTTCGTCGATTTTTTTCGAATCATTAGAGGCGACGATGGACAGAGCATTAAGAAAAAATCCGATATATTTTTTCGAATGGAAATGTATATTCTAGTCACGTTCTGTCGGTTTTGTGCACCTTTTTGAAAATTATTTCGATATCATTGTGCAAATATTTAATAGAGTTCAACACACCTGCGGTAACTGACTTTATTATACGTTTTTTGTATGCTAGCGCTTCTACCTGCAGTTTCACCAGACCCCGAAGAAGGTTAAGGCCAGCCAAAAATAATAAAAAAATATAAATAAGAGGCATACGAGTGAGATAAGCTCCGAATACATCATAAAGTCTGATGTGTACAATAAAAGCAAAACATTTGCATTTTAAATCCGTTGTTAGGGTCAGCGCACTGCAAAGGACAAGTTAACGAGACGCGAAAAAAAATCAACGAAAAACAAACCGAAAATACGAAAATAAACCATTCCCGACCAAATGAGACGTCGGTTCGGAACCGGAAAGGTGTTTTCGAGTCGGACACGAGTTAAAATAAACTCATCGAAGTGATTAATGCTTCGACTTGCACGTCTCGGAAATGTTAACTCGTATCTATCTTAGAAATGGGTCAACGAAACGCATACAGGCCGTTCGGAAAACGATCAATTTTAATTATTTATTTACATTGGCGGGAACGGGAGGCGATTTGTGATCGTTATAATGTCGTTGAGCGCATTAGATGTGCGAAAATTTCGATGATCTTGTTCGCGGATGTACTTATCTTTAATGTCAGCCATTTTGAATTAAATGCATCTAATATTATAAATATAATCGTATCAACTTTGAAAACAATAATAATAAAAAATAAGGGACGATTCAAACACATATTATATAAAATAAATGTGCATTAAAAAATAATGTGCGTATTCGAAAAAATATTTTGATCATTGAAAAAAATATTTGTGCCTTAAAACGAATAAGAATGCATTAGAATGAATATTAAGAATCTCGGCAACACCGTAAACTCGAACAGGACAAAATACAAACCCCATGACCATTATTCGCAACTTTCATAATATAACACAATCAAATTGGACCCAATTGTTAAAATGTGATTTAAATTAAATTAAATTAAAATTTTAACAAAAGGAATCGTTGACAGTTGACAACTGTATTGAATTGTCTTTGGAAGAAGACTTTACTCTGACGACATTGGCACCTCTCGATCATTTTAATGCACAAACTATTTTTTCTATTGCTCATTATATATTTTTCAACGCTCACTTGGTAAGCACAAATAAAATTTCATTGCACATTACAAATAAAATGATGCTCAATACGAGATTCTTTAATGCACCAGAAATAAAGCACATCGTATATTATTCTAATGAACAAGTAATTCATTTTAAAACATTATCTATATTTTTTCAATGCACAGTCAAATCGCACCCAAAAATTAATACATGTTTTTGAGTGAAAATCTATTGGAATTCCAAGAATTGTAAACATCTTTAATTAGCTGATTCTCAAATGAAAAAATCACATGTCAAACGGTTGGCCAAAACGCACTTCTGAGTGTCCCGGTTTCGTCAAATTCCGTGACAAATGTTAAAAGGACGACACGTTTATTATTGTGTTTGAGCACATGTCTTAATTACGTGTCAAATTCGCTATACGACGTCATAAAGGCTAATTTTATATCAAAAAAATTCATAATATACAAAATGAATCATGAATGAATATAACATCCCAAAAAAATTGAAATACTGCCAATCTAAGAACATATATAATATATTTGCCGGTTTATCCTTTAGCGTCCAAATTTTCAGTCAATTTGGAAACCGCCGATACGTCACGTTTTCAATTCGAAATACGCGCGTTTCGAGAAATAAATTTTGCAAAAAAAAAATCTAGATTTATCGCTCGCTCAGCGTCGCTGCTGATTTATTATGCGAATCATTCGTATAGAGGTGCACTTTTAAACGATAAAATTTCGATGGAAAAAAACGCGTGTGTAACGCGCGAACGGTTCAATTACGCAAAAGTGAGATTAATTAGTGTGAAATCGGCGAGATGTCGTAAATCGTTTAGTTTATTAAAAATGTGAGTATATACTAAATCAAATCGTGTTCTGCTTATATGTTTTTGCTGGTTTTATTGAAAAAATCGGGCGTCAATGAAAAAGTATTACAACTCTTAAAGACATTAATGCACTTTTTCAATCCAATACCACACTTTCAATCATTAGTGAAAACTTGAATAGTTATTCAATATACATTTCTTACGCAAAGTTTTTTTTTAAATTGCATTTTTTGTTAAATTTGAACAACATTTGATATCCGTTTTAAAATGATTTTTTCATCTGGAAGTTCCTGACCTTTCTTCTTCTAAAAAGAGCTCTTTTATGATTCATAAAGCCAATCCTTGCTTCTGCGGTTGTTAAAACTCTTTTTAACCACAATACGATACCGAAATCAGTAATAAAAGTTTTTCTCAGCCTTCTACAGATATATCATAAGACACGCCAACTATCATATTTGATTGATGACGTTAAATATTTAATTTTATAACAACACCAACAAAAGACGATAAATTTCACAACAAAATATGATATTTTTTGTGTTTTTCATGGAAAACGTGTTTTTACAAACGTTACTTAACATTGATTTTTATAATACAAAAAAGATAACTTCTAAATGTATACATCAAAATCATGAATACGCTCAAATTAACATAAAAAAAATCAATTGATTCTAATGAATATATATTTTCCAGACAGTTAACATATAGACGTCACAAAGACGAAAAAGAACCTCGGCAACGAAATCACAAAACAATACGTCGATTCGTTACGAAAGCGAAGCACCGTTTAGAGAGCAAAGACAACACAACGAACCGAAAAGCACGCTCAATTTGGAAAAAGAGTTGCCGAAGCCCTCAGTATCAGCTCTTTCGAGTGGATGATGGCAACACCAGCAATCAATGTCCATATATTTTATCTGTATGTGTGTTGGATACCCATTTTCAATGGTATTGGGTAACCCCGGACAACGAGAGCCTTCCGAGTGGTGCTCGAAGGTGAAATCACTATTATTTGTTTGTGCTTTATGTTTTATTTTTCTTTTAGATGTCAACTGTCTGGTTTGAAATGTGTTGTTGGTTTATCTTTATGGTTGTGTTGAATAATTTTAGGATTCCGGAAACACGTAAAACTTACGGAAAATGTGTATGGATTGAATTCGCGTTAAATGTCGAATTTTTTGACGACGTGCGATATATTATTTCGCGTATGTGATAACAGGTTTTCCGACGTATTTGAATATTTCAAGAGTGCTAATAAAATCCGAACAAGTGTACATGCTCGCCGGTTTATGTTTATTGAGATTTTTATGCGTCGCGTAAAATGTTATAACAGTATGGAAATATTTTAGTGTGGTCGATATACATTCAAGTTTTGATATTTATCTGACAAAGAAATCTTTTAAATGCGCCTTTCATACAGGACATTTCGAAGAATTTATTATTGATAGAAGCAAAGCAATCTTAGATTAAATAGGTTTTTAAAAAACCTATTTTGTAATAATTTAGGGTGGCCATTGAAAGACTAAAGAGTTAAGAAAAGTTTTATTTGCTTATTTTAAAACTTTTTCATTTATTTTTTTACAAGTTATAGAACCTCGAATATAGATTAAAATTAATATATATGATATCCACAAAAATTAAAACTCATTAGGTTTTTCCATTTAAGTGAAAGATTAATTATTAAGTTAAACTAAACTGAAAAAAATAAAAGTTTTTATGATGAATACGCCGCCATTTTAACCTCCTAGGGTCTCTCTATTGTCTGTACAAAAAAAAATAGTAAAAATATTGAAAATAAATAAAATTTAACTTTTCTAAGCTCTTCAGCTTTTCAGTGGCCACCTGTATAATAATCAGTAATTTAAACCAGGTATCGACAAACTCCGACCCTCGGGCCAAATCCGGCGCGCCTCCTGTTTCCGATCCGGCCCGCGGGTTAATACTGTTTTCCAAAATTATGTATTTGAGAAAATTTAACGTTGTTAATGATATTATAGTTTTTATTAAAACAAAAAAATCACCGACAACGCTATTCATTGATATTACCTGCATATAAAAATTTTATTTTGAAACCGACACTTGAGTTTTCAAATGACTATATTTGAGACCGATTAGTTTCAACTTTTTAAAGTTTCGAGTCTATTTTTTTTTTGCTCTTTGAATAAAATTACCCATATGAATATTTTAGACTTCCGGCCTACCAAGTCTCAAATTTTTATGATCTGGCCCTTTCCAAAAAAAGTTTGCCGACGCCTGGATTTTAAACTGTTATATGTTACACTTAACACTAAAGTTAAGCAACAAACGACACAATGAATAAGATCGGAATTATACACGATTACAATGATTAAAACTCATTAGGTTCATCTATTCTATTGAAATTCAGAAAAAATACAACATGAGTGTTATCATAGGACGAAAAACCACCGAGCAACATCAGAAAAACTCAACAACGGAAATTAAACATAACACATACATTGACAACGAACACATGCATAAATTATTCGTTTAACATTTCATCCGAACGTCATTAACGACGAACGAAAAACCGAAAGCGCAACAAACATCGGCCGCAGACAAAACGCACCGTTACCGCGAAAGCCCCTATCGGCGAATTAATAATCGCCAATATGAATCCAGTTTTAACATAAACATTTGCAAAATTAATTAGCAACGGCACCGGAGTCACCCACACCCGCCGCCCCCCCAGCTAATGGTTTCTGAATAATTGACGAATTATATTACGCCGATATTTCGAACGGTTCAATTACACGACTTGTACATTATGCACGCTCGCTTATTATTTACAATATATGCGCGCACCGACGCGGCATAATACGCACGGTGAATATAATAATTAATGGGGTTTTCAAATTGTGTATTTATTCTGTCCGGTGCAATTGCCGGTCGGTGCGGTAAGTGGCCGGTTCGGTTTTCGGGTGATTTGCACGGTGTTCTGAAAGTGTTTTGCTTAGATTAGAATGTGTTGTTAGTGGTTTGGTTTCATCGGATTCGACGATTTTCGTGTTAAAGTTTTTGCGCTTCAAATTGGGCTGTAGACAAGAATTATTAATTAGTGATCAATGAAATTCATTGATTTGTTGTATAAAAACTGTATAGTTAAACGATGTATGGAGAATATAATAAATTTATATGATCGTGAATCGATGAATGACCGTTCGATAATATAGGTTTTCCATATTTAGTTCATTGATAAATATTATTTATTTATTACTAGGCAGAATAATTTATAGTGTATAAATGCTACAATATAAAAAAACAACGAAAATTTTCCTATTATCGTCAAATATCTGATTTAGGTTAAAATAATTTAAATATCAAAGAAAATTCAAGAATTTCCTTTGGTAGCAGTAGAAATGTGACTCTGAGTGAATATAATCCAGAAACATTATTTTATTATAATATCAATCTACTGATCAAGTAATACTATAACAAAAAAATTAGAGCTATAAATTTTTCTACTATCATCGAAATATCTGATTTAGCTCAAAATTATTTTACTACAAAAATATCGAAAATTTTTCTTTAATAATAATAAAAAAAAACATTCTTTAACAGGTCAATCTATTTTAAGCATCGCTTAACTTCAGTGATTGATGCAAATAAACACATAAAACAATATCAAACCATTTACCATTTTAACTTATACAATTTGATCAAAAAATCGTTTAAATTTTATTGATAATTATTCACCAAATGGTATCAATCCGAATTTTTTCATTTACTGATCACGCTATATATCACTTAACTTCGATGATCGACATAAACCGGCACATTCTAAAATACTGGACTGTTAATATTAATAGACGCAAACTTACTAACATTATAGTATTATTATTTTGAAATTTTGCCAACTTAAACAAAATGATGATGAACTTTTGAAACATCTTGTATAATAGGTACAATACGGATTCGGTACAGGGTTAATCGCGGATATTAATTAACAACGTTCAAGTAAATAAACGATCGCTCATCTGCCATTATATCCATTAAATCCACCAACTTTCGAACTGTGGGTCGTGACCTTCGACAAAATTTGGTGAGTTGAATCCAAATTATTTGTAATTGAAGATAATAACATACCGAAGCTTCATAAAGTAATAACGAGGCTCGAATTATCGTTTATAGTTTGTGAAAAATAATATAAGCTTTCGGGATATAATTGAAGATGACATTCAACTCTAAATTTAAACTACTTCACCACATGTTCATTTTTAAATGATTTAAACACATTTTTTTCAAAATTTATATTCTATATTTCAAAACATACTAAAATTATCATTCTTAAAGTAATTTTAGTATAGCAAACTGTAATTCACGTCAAATAAAATAAAATAATCAATTAATATTTCAATAAAATTAACGAAAATATAAAGATTATCAATATTTTATAAATTCCATAATATTATATCAAAAAAATGATAAAGAAACTTTCAACAATTGTTACATGTATATCGAGAACAGCTTGTGCAATAAAAAACGCGCAAACATCTGTTATCGACATCGAAACCAAAACCAGCCAACTACCGTATTAAATATATAAAACAGACTCGACAGATATTCGGTCACAAATCACAATGCATTCCGACCATTATAAATATAATCCAGTAACCCAATAATTTCATATTTCGCTTTAGTTTTGTGTGCAGAATGTTTAGGTGATAAATAATATCTTTAATGATAATATCGGGGTGCGAAAAGCGATGTGCCAAATCTTCAGCCAAGTCCGAATTCAATAATAAATTCTTACACCCAATTATACATTAAAAATACAAATCGATAAATCAGTTTCATTTTCGTTTAATTTTATGTTGATTTTTCAAAAAAAATGAAATAAAATCGGATAATTTTGACGATCTTTCGTCTACATGAAAATTCGACCCATACACATTCGATAACAGAATAAATTTATATAAACAATAAAAAATATATTGAATACAATAATTAACTATAAAATAAATTGTCAACATTGTTGAAATTGTATATCAATAAACACAATTTCGATATGATTCAATAAAAATATATATACAGACGGAATTTCATACAATATTTTAGTTGCCATATAAATTAACTTTTTTATCGCGTTATAAAAATAAGACACGTACGTTCACAATAATAAAAACCACACACACCCAGCATTCACTGCTTATCTCAGAAGTTTATTTACACCCTGTATCTCGGCGCAACAACCCCGTGTGCGTAAAAGTATCAATTTTTGCGGTTGCGCGCGAAAAACGTTTATTTGTTGAGCGAAGTGCCAATTTCGCATGGGAGTAAAATCTCAATAAAAAGCCGCAGATGATGTAATGCGATGCCATAAAATCCCGATCCCCGAAGGAATATGGGACAGGGGATCCCGAGGGGGGTAGAAGGTGGGGGGTGAGGGTAAAAATGGCGGGAACGGCGCGGAAGAACAGACCGTCTCATAAATGTCGGCATTAAAGGCTCACCAGCGCAGGACATGGAGCCAATAATAATGGCCGTAATGCCTGATAGGGTAAAAGTGATCACACGATTTTATGTCGGCGGGGAGGTAAATAAAAATAATTTATACTGGGGCGCTAAAGGTGTTTTACAGTCGTGCGAGTTTCTTTTTTTGGGGTCGAGTTAAAAATGCCAAACGTCTGCTATCTGTTTTTACGAGCGGTCAATATATGTACATATGATCTGTACGAAGTCGTATTTTTTATTCATAATATATAATTATTTACTATATGAAATGCATTATTAAAGATATAATTTTTTAATAAATTTTGTAGGCAAATTATAAACATAACCTCATCACGTTACGAGAATATTTCTTAAAGATATACATAGGTATATAGTAAAACATGATTTAAACATATATGGCCTAGTAATCGATAAAATAATGGAATTTCTAAAAATATATTTTATTATATCACGCAACCTGTCAACCAATATAAGCGTTTTCATAACAGTGATGCTTAAAAAACAAAATATGAGGATTTGACCATGAAATTCTTTTTATTGAGCCACGACTTTGTAATAAATATAGCTTAAAGCAATAAATTAAGGATTTTCAAAACAAAACATAAATATTGTGCGAAAACAAAAATATTTTTATAACGAACGTCTATGGGTTGCATACAAGAAATTATTTCATATGCATACCACATCCATAACTACGATTCTAAAACTTCATCAAAATTCAAAATTACATCGTTTTTTAAACGGAAAACGTTAAAATTAATGGATCATTCTGTATTTTATTCAAATTTTACAATATCTACTCTTAGCAGAACGCGTTCTCAAGATATTTCCCTAAAGACTTTTCCCGAGTGCATACAGCGAAATCCTTTCGTGTCAATCAATTTCGAAAATTTTCTCTTGTCGCCGCCAGATAAAGAGTTTGACTGACGCGAACGTTTATTTTTTTATTTTCCGATGTTACAAACGAAGTTTTTCCAACAGATCTTCGGATTTTCCCGCCGCACGAAAAAATCGTGTATAAAAGCTCGCATTACATAATTTACGACGGTAACAACAATCGTAGAATCCGTTGAGAGATTAACGCATCCATAAATTCGACATGATTTAGAGTTTTTTTAACGTCTTTCGGATTTATACAAATCGTCAATTTTTACAACAGTTAAGATGGCAAGACCGCTGCCAAAAGCCGTATGTTTTGAAATTTTTAACAACTTATAAAGATGCTTTCAACGACGCTCGTTCGGTTTTATGGCAACCATTCAGTTCTATTGTATTCGAAAATCGTACATTTGGTTTCATAAAATTTTCAAAATATTGCTGACGATGTTATTGATTTGTCATAGACAGTATCGACTATTCTTGCTTGAAAATAAACAAAGCCCCTACACATTGTAAGATATAAATATAATACAGTATTATGTTTCAAATACATCAATTTATTATAGATACATCGTTTTCATTCGAAAAATACCAATAATCAAATCTTTCATATTTAGAATAAATCAATTCAAGTAGTCTTATAAATTCCAGTGTCATTTATTTATTCATGCATCAAAATATTTAAAAAAACACACACACACACGCGTATGAAATATAACTATTATCATATATCAATATAATAACATACATTATTTCTAATCAACAAGCAAAACTAAGCTATCGAATTTCCGAAACCATCACAAATTCATATAATGCTACAAATTAATCACTAACTACATCATCGTTAACCATTATATCACCCACGCATATAAAACTGAATTATGCTTCAAAAAATATGCCGATTTCATAATACAGATTATTTCAACTTCATATAAACACATACTAATCGATTTCCAAAACCATCACGGATCTACACAACATTAAAAATCTGTCATCATTAATTTTGATCACAATTGAAAACGATAACAATTGAATCATAGGACTTTAGACAGAAAGCCTTAGTTGTACAGAAATTTTGTCCTTATAAAATTAAACAAAGTTGTTTTATTTTGGTTACAAAAGAAGTAAAATTAGATGATATTAATTTTTAAAAATAAAAAAAGGTTTTTTTAAATCAATTAAAAATGCATTGACAAGTTACAACCAACGGTTTTTCAACAAAAAAACTATATGTTATCCAATTTTGAAATACTGAACAATTAAGTACGTGGGATTCGACGTAAAACTCTGTGATTCGATTTATTTTAATTGTTCGAGGTGGAACATTTTTAATGCAATTACAAAACCCCCGATAGTGGTAGTGAACTCCCGATAGAAACGGGCCCCTGACAATATATAATAGTTTTTTCTGATTTTGATATTCTATGTGCAATTGTTTGGGCTAGCGCGGCAAATTACAACCTAACCTATCACATTTGTCGATAAGACCTTCTCCTGCAGTCGATAACCAACAGGTTACTGATGATGATGTGTAATGAGACGAGTAAGTTTAGAACTCGATCCCCCAAAAATTGTGGCGTATGAATCCGCCACTGTACAAAACCGTCGCTAAAAACTTTATTATTCATTAACAAATTAAAATATGCACCATCTTTCCAAATCAAACAAACACACAATCTCCTTCGCACAAACCATCCCGACTTATCAAACCATCTGACCTCCAAACCCACCACCAACCCGCAACATCCCACAACACCATCCCACCGATCCCTCTCTCCCGCCTTAAACCCGCCTCAGCACCTAACCTAACGACTCCTCCATACATTTTTTCCCACAACCTACACCGACATAGCAGTGGAACCATCTAGAAGTGTGTAGCGAGGCGAAATGGTGGTGGGGACCGCGTTGTCGATCGGCCGGTAGGTACATTGTCCGCGTGGGATACCCTTGAACTCTCCTCGGACGCGCAACCACTATAATTCAAACCACACTATACCACACTACACGCTCACTCGTACACATTTTTATGTTTTATATTATGAATTTGAGCGTGTTTCGTCTGCAGACCGGTATTCCATCGCGATACTGCACGAGTGGCGGTGTCTTTCTGTTCTTTTTTAGAGTTGAGATGGAGAATTGTTTGTGTTGATAATTCACGTGAATCGATGGAGTTGCTACTGTGTTCCGAGTGGTATATTGTGTGGATTTGATTTTGATTGTTTTGAGTCGAATGAAATATGTGGATAACGCATTCGTAGACAGAGGGGGTCAATCGAGGCCTTGGTACTTAATTTCAAAAATAATTACAAATTTTATTTTATTATGAATATAACATATTATATGATCGTCATTTATCTGAATTTTTTTTTTTAAATGACTTAAATTTTCATGTAATATATATATTTAAAATGAAAACAAGATATTTGTTTCATACATTTAAAAATCTGTGTTTAGGTGACCCCTAAAAAAATCTTAGCTAAAACCGTAATATAATAAATAATCAATTCAGATATAAGGAATATATAATAACTTTTACTCATCGATCCATCTCTTTGATTTTTATGTTTTTCATTCTCAAGTTTTTTGGCATTTTGTTATATAAATTTACTTTTGAAATAAGAGCGATTTTTCATATAAAATATTTGAGATCAAATAACAACGATGAATCATATTGAATCAGTGTTATATACTGACAGAATCACATCATGAAACATCCCAGTTTGTTTACAAATAAATAACATTCCGTCAACGACCATTACTTAGAAAAACAGCTGTAGCTTCATACCGAGACTTTATTCAATTTTCCTTCATTTTCATATCAAAAACAATTCAGAACCCAGAAAGAAGACGACTCCACCTAGGTATATCCCAGAGACAAAATAACGACGCATTCCTTCAAATGCTCTAATATCGTACAAGAGGAACGTTTTCCGCACGAGCGAACAACCGCCACAAATCATAATACTGTTGACGTCTGAGCGATGCGAAAAGTTAAAAGACACCACAAAACACGAATAATAAATATACAGAAGCCAGAAAGAAAGAAAAAATGACGAAAATTGCATACGGCATGTGTGACGGAGCGAAACAAGCGAAAGTCTACAGAAGAAAAAATCACGATGTAGCCTACATTACGATAATAACGAAGAGGACGTATTACGATAATTTTCATTTAACCGAGCGTTGCGAAAAAATAGTACGGTACGTTGAACATGGATATTGCCACAACAAGGTGAATTAAGCAAAAATGTAGATTCGCTATGATAAATCTTCGTTTTTCGCTTCGGAAGCGGGATTGGTTTTTGTTTACGTGATGTTTTTAATATATTCGTGAAAATTCTACTTACTAAATAAACGACGTTAAGATATTTGAAGAAAAATGATGTTACCTGAAACAAAAATAAAAATGTTAAAATGCAAAGTAAATGTGTTAATGGGGCTTATTCACAAAAATTATTTTATATCCTTGAAATTCATGATAGGAAGGGAGACCCTTATAGATGAAATTGAATTCAATTGGGCGCCCACCGTATACGTATATAAAAGCCAATTGACTATCTTCATTGTCATACAAACAAACCGGCACATAATCAGGGTCATACATCAAACATAACTGATTCCATTATATATTCATACAAAAAGAAATTTAACAAAATAGATTAATTTAAATTCAGACCAATTGAGCAATGAAAATCGAATATATGCTTCACTGCTCAAATCTGATACATTTTAAAATTATCAAGGATGAATTTATAATTATTACATATTTATTAAAATTTTAAAACAAAAAAATTTAAATTCTAATTTTTTTTTATAAAAAAACAGCATTCAACATCTGAAAAAAGTTCCCATCTCCAATTCTCTAATTTATATATCCCGGCCCTTCACAGGGCCCGACACGCCCGATTCAAATGAATCACCAAAACCCACACCATATCGAACATCTCGGGCCTCAAACGGGTTAAAATCTCGTCACATGAATAATAAGATATTGTACGGAAACGGTCACGAGCTCGAGAGGTGAACACACGCGAAGCGCACGCACAAGAGGACCATTAGCATAGCCATGAATATTGAAAAACTACATACGGGAGCCGCACTTCGCATGTAATATATCATGTCTGAAAGCAGATGTGTGCTGTGTGTGTGTAATGTAAAGGACATGTGTGATTTTCATACGTAAATCGCGAAACCGAAGCTGAATTGGAATTCTTTCGTGTTGAATGGGCGAGTCATTCGAATTGTAATTGATGTGTATTCAGATTCTAATGTGTTGAAATCTGATATTGAAGATCGTAAATTTTGAGGTAATAACTCGTTTGGTATTAAATATAATTTTTTTTAGATGTTAGAATGTTTTGCTTCTCGTGTAGAGATATAAGAATTGCTAACAAAATATAATTTATTCTAATACTCGTACTGAAGATAAAATAATATAGAAAAAAAAACCTCTTGAATAAATCAATGTCGATTATTACGATTGAACAAAATTAACTTCGCTTGAAAATTTGACAAAAAATAATGTCTAAAGAACCTCAAATTCAAGAGCCAAACACCTTCAGAAATACAATGTGTCACGATTTTTAAACGTGTCCAATGAAACTTACAAAAAAAAGTTAATATATTTTAAAATATACTGACAACAAACTGATCTATTTGCACAACACAAAAAAATATTTATATTGAAAACAAATCAAAATAGAAACAATCAATGAATATTTACATCGAATTCTTCGTATTCAAAATAATATCAAAAACATCCTGTACATTTCTAAAAGTATCTATTCGTACATAATGGTGAGAGGAAATGCAAATTTATTCAAAAATCCCGCCGCGGGGTTGCGTTGCGAGTGCCTGGATCGGTCGAGTGATTCTTCCGTTTCGTAATCGTAAACGTGGTGTTTTTCACTGTTGCGTAGGAGGTTCTTCGGATATATGTATGTGAACGGATCCATGATGTAATTGTGGCGTAATGATAAGGGTGCTCTTTGTTGAATGCCATTATTTTAATTAGGGTTTTGACGGCGTTAAGTCGCACGACTCGGCGCTCGAGCGTTTCGTAACAACACAGTAACAACGATGTCTATTTATGTGCGTTAACAAAGTTTAAGTCAATCGCCGAAACAAATTAGAAACACGTATTTGTTTATTTTGAAACATTTCGAGCTGTCAAACTTGCGTTTGCCGGAGACATCTTCAGCATCTGGATACTTTCAGAAATGTTTCTTTATACAGCAAAATTCAAAATTTTGAACCATACGATCGCTTAAACTCAAAGTAATTTTTAGCATTTTTTGTTTCAAAAACTATCAATTCAATATAAATAAAATTCGCACATAATAATTATACATATTTAAAATATACATAAGATTTTTTATATAAACAAATTATTTAATTTTGTGACCTTACGTAAACAAAAAAGGAAAAAATATTTAGCATCATTACACAATACCGTTTTTATATAAAAATCAAGATATAATAACAATTAAAACTTCAGTTATAATTATGAAACCAGTTTAAACAATAATTTAGATTATATCTGACACAAAACTGATCTTCACGACCCACAAATCGAGAAGCACTACAACGTATCAAAGTTCCATTTCCACGCGCTCCATCACAAGCTGGTGTTTTTCCAAACTTCAATTGGCCACAATCTGTGCACTGTCAATCTGTCGACGTCGGAAAAATTGCATCGCGGAAAAACTGAGAAGGAAATATCTCGCTGGGAAATCCCAGAGACGATAAATGGCCGCGATAGAAAATACCATAGATGTAGACGGCGGGTACTAGGCAACTTTCGGCTTGCGGTATGGAGCTTTTAAGCTTCGGATTCACTGACACTGTTCTGAGAGTGTGATGAAAAAATGGGGAATGGCACTGTGTTGGAGTGCGAAAAAAAATGATAATGCCGGAACTTTTTCTCGACTAGGAAATTCTGTTATGTAAGTAGAGAAAATTAATTTTGTTAAAATATTGGATTTGGGTAAGTTCATAGGGTTTTTTTTATAGAAATTATCCTTTATTTAAGTTAAAAAGGTTTTCGTTTATTATGTTTAAAAACTATTAATACAATCATAAGCATTGATCTCAGATTCTTACACTAGAACTCGACTGTAAAAAATTTCGTGATGAAAGTCTATTAATGAAAACACAAAATTCAATATACTATTCATTATCCGGCACCGGTCAGAGAAATTCCGAAACACTTTTGTTTTTTACTTTTCAAATCCGGTGTGGTGCCTTAACCCGTTCGATGCGGCCGCATTCCAAAGACTCAATAATAAATGAAATAAAAAAATAAAATAAACGACATGAAACGGGTTCTTGTATAGAAGAAGACGCCCTGGTCCTTAAATTCTCCTTGTGAGTTCTACGATCATTTAGAGAAAACGTGGACTGAAAGTGGATTACTAACCGATTTTTTTTTTTTTTTTGATAGACGCATAATTAGATCAACGGAACCAGTAAATCCAATTTAAGATATTTTCTTATTTTAATAAATGTCATTCGATGTGGAAAAAAATAACATATTTTTGTAAGCACCCGTTTTTTTAAGATCATATAGTGAACAACGAAAGTTTTCGAATTTGCGATAACTTTTCATTCGGGAAGTTGGAATTGTTTGCGAACGAGAAAAAAATACTTTATTTTTCCGAAGAGAGGGAAAAATAGTCGACAGAATAAAGAAAAAAAAAAAATATCCGAAAAATAACAAAGTTTTTCCTCCAGGTTTCCCTTTTCGATATTTCCCAACTTAAATGTTTTCAATTCGCCGACGACTTTCCGTATCCGAGTACTTGTTTTGCGAACCGATAAAGGCGAAATTCACAATTAAAATTCACAACTAGCACCAAGGTTTCCAAACTGTGGAGTATGTAGTGAAAGCAGAAGTTCAGATCTTGTAATATTTCCAATAAGGTAGGTTTCAAACTACTTAAAAGTTGATAAAACAGACCGAAGGATTATTCAAACATCAATCATCTCACAATCAAAAATTCTTTGTCATAATACATACACACAAAAATAGTAAATAAACGAAGCTTTTATAAATATAAAGGAGAGAAAGCGTCCGAGTGTATGAATACGAAAACGTTGAATTTTAAAGTTGCAGACGTTGCAAATATTTCACTTGCAAAACAGACACAGTTGCGAGTTGCTATCCACCCTTATTCACAATAGGGTCATCAAAAACACGAATCATCAACAATAATAACATAAAATCTAATAATCGTCAAAATTTTATGAAAATTCTTGGAAAAAATAGTGAATCTCTTCGTTTTTATAATCTATTCTCGAGTATCTATTAACGATACTATTATTCATACGGTTCGTTTACACTGGTGATTAATTTGAAAAATCGCTCGGAAATCGTGATATACGTAGGTACGGGATAATAAAGTCAAATAAATGAATCAAAGAATCGTTGCGAGTATTTATATATGGCGGGATAGCTAATAAATTTTGTGTACGCCTAACAATTTGTAATTTTGAGACGTTCATTTGATTTGATTAATATGTGGGAATTCTTATAATTATTTTATTTGGAGTAATTCTAGTCCTACGGCGTATTCGACTTGTAAAAATAGAAAAATGTTATTTGACATTTTACTCAACACGTTCGAACCAGATGGTAGCAATCTGGATGATATCTAATATTTTGGAGACATCTCGAATACGTGACTAATGATATCTATTCGTGGTCAATATAAAACACGAGCTTCCTTAAAAATTATAAACACGCAGAAAATATAAATTCACAAACAAATTTAGATATTTCATTTATCTGCAATGCAAATCAAAATTTTTCACATAATATAATATTGATACAATAAAAATAGTTATAATATGACACCATTTAACCAAGGTACTACAATCAACATCGTATAAACTGAATACAATTGTAGAAATATGAAATATAGTAGAACAAAATTAAACCAAAACCGTTTAAAAATACGTTGAAATTATTTTTATATAAAAAAGAAAGCCCTGAGCATTCATTGTGACAACCCTATGGCAACAAGGCGAGATTAAATCTGAGAACCGAGGCGACAGGATATTTTATGATGATTATCATAATATCCTCCGCGATATTTTTTCATATTCCTTTCGTTGCATAGTTGCATTCTTCTGAATGCGCTCATACAAAAAAGAAATGCACACCTCTTTCTTCCCGCCATTTTCACACCAATATACGTTATTTTTAATAAACATATAACCAGGGATAGTTTAAAGGCAAAGTTCGACCGCGTCAACGACGCGAAAAGCAGAATTAAGTGCTAAACAATTATCACTGTTAGCGCTGTCGCAGTGCATTTGCATTAAATGCATTTTCTTGCGATAATGGAAAGTTGACTTATCGCGTCTGGCAAATTTGCACAGGACCTTTCAGGTGTTCGTTTCGCTTAAACTTTACATAAAATGCATATTTCCATATATACAAAAGGTAAATTCGTTTGAAAAAATGCAACAATTCGTGTAATATATATATGATACCGATGGGGAATTTAATCGGAAAATTCTCTTGGAAATATGGCGAGTTTACCGATATAATTACCATAATGCAACATGAGCAAACTTTGTTTAATTACATAATCAATTTCGTGCAACACTCGACACGATTTGCATAGCGATCTAATGTGCATAATTCGGCGAATTATCTTCGTGTTATTACCTGCATACCGTCATGAGATTGATTACGAATCGATCGCATATTTGCGAGGAATTTGATGCGGTTATGTGGTCAATAAAATTACTATTGTGGTGTATTTGAATACTCGTGTATCTTCAGGTAAAAATCGTTTGAATTACTGCAATACGAAATTTTTTGATGATGAACTCGATAGGAATACGTAAATGGATTACGGTAAGTACTAACGCAATTTCGTAAAAGAATATTATGCTATGTTTGCATTTACATTTGAAATCAGATAAGCATAATCTGAGAGAATAACGCAATTAAAACCGCGATCCACCTTATAATTTCGTTGTTGCTAAATAATTATCAAAATTATTAAGAACGAGGTTGTTTGTGGTTAAAAAGCGCGTCTGTTTGAAATAACGTAACTTTAATTGAAACAAATTATTTGTTTAGTAAAATTTAATAAATTATGCGTATTTTGTGAAGAGGCTTATTTATATTCGCAATAAAAAAAGTAGCATTTTGGCGCTGATTGATAACCATGAGATCATCATTGAATACAGAAGTAGAATTATTCACACTACAGCGATTTCAAATTACCCGTATAAAAAAATTAAAATTATTAAATCCGATTCACGTATTTAATTATTTTCCGTTTCATTCAATCGAATATTTATTGACAGTTCAACAATCGAATTCAAATTATGTTTTATAATCAAATTTAAAAAAACGAACACAATAGAACATTAAAAATTTTCATTCACCATTCACAAAAATTATCAATAAAAATCAATTTACCACTTCATCTATCAAATTTTGCAATTTTGGAAGCCACAGACCTAACGAACAAACAAAAAACAGAAATCTATGAGATGATGATGATACATAAATCGAACATAAAAGAACACAAACGACACTCGACCGTGACGGTTGCTCATTGTCTATTGTTGTATCAGAAACGGGATTTCGAACCAAACAAACACACACGGTCGTATGCGTATTTTTATCTTTGTTTATTTATTTTTTAATTTAATTTTTGTTCTATTTTCAGAAGACTGCACTTTGCCGTGTAGCGTGATTTTTTTCCAGAGGCTGTTGTGTGGCGTTATGGCCTGGAAAGTCGTAAATTTAGACGTCGATAAAACGAAAATCTCTCTGCAGGCGTAATAGTATAGAAAATAGACTATAATACGGATTAGAATGTATAAAAATAACGAATTTTATCATTTTAAATAATTTGGGGTATTTGCAGAGTGCATTTATCGTCTGGTTTTGATATTTCGAATTGAGCTCGTTTATTTGATTGAAAAAGTATCGCTTACAATCCGCAATGCGAATTCGTAAGCAAAAAAATTGAGCGTCGGATTGATGTTGTGTAATGGATATTCGCGAATTTGAATGCAACTCTGT
Organism: Hydropsyche betteni; assembly: GCA_028571205.2. NCBI lineage: Eukaryota > Metazoa > Arthropoda > Insecta > Trichoptera > Hydropsychidae > Hydropsyche > Hydropsyche betteni. Next base: position 504,157 of record JAOXNN020000016.1, read on the forward strand.
GTAATGAATGGTTTCGAATGCGAATTGATTTCATATGAGAATACAACAATTGAAAAAAGATTTATTTTTGATAATAAATAAATTGCGAGTTAAACTAAATTGTTAAATAGAATAAAAATGATTTTTATTATAATAAATTTTCATACATAATACGTATGCAACGTTTTCGATAAATCAATCAATCAATCAATATTTATTTCAATTTTCTTTCATATGTAATGTACAACAAGTACTTCTAACCATTCTAAGAATCATCAATAAGTCACGACGATAATCTAATGATAAGATAATTCATATCAAACAAGCGTCCGCGGAATCGAAGAATACATCATCAAACCATTACGTATTCCCATGGATATTCGTGGGAAAATCATATACAAAAGACGATGAACGAACGTGACATTGAATAGCAATTATAAATCAACTCCTAGAATAATAAAATTCATTGTCTAACCGAACACCGTTTCGCCGTTACGAACTCGATAAATAAAAGCTTAAACCCCGCAATAATTAGGAGCAACAGCTGCATACAAAACGCTCTAAAAACGTCACACCGATATATATATTTTTATTTCGGAAAATTTTAACACTTTTCGCCCACCGATCGCATGATAAATATCACCGTTCTAAACATAATCGTCATATAATTCGAGATTGTGATTTTATTTGGGTCATGAGGAAGAAAATGGGATACGTTATGCAACTTATGTCTGTCTAGCACAGTGGTGGTCTTTTATATTTTTAATTTCAGAACTGGAAACAATTAATTATGAATCAGTATAAAGATATGTGGGTCGATGGATTATTGTATTTTCATCCTCAAATGATTAATCGTAAATCCCAAATTTTCCAAAGACATCATTCAATAATAAATTTTCAAAATTTATTAAGATTCAAATCTAAGAATTTTATATTATGAATAGTAGGAAAATATTGAACAGTATTTAATTTGGACGTATGGGACAAAGGCAAACGATGAGGCCATTAGTCTGCCGAAGCACGGAATCTGCAAGGGCATTAGGGGGTCAACACGCACCCAGGAATGTTCTAATAATGCAATTCTACCAGACCGCCACCTATAAAACTTTATTGAGCTGGCTTTATTGCCACGAAACAGGGAATACTTATGCTCAGTTCGAATAAGTCGATTCCATATCGGTAACTGATAAAAAAAATTGAAGGTGTCCCCCCCCGTATGTTGGTGTCGATGAGGTCGTTAGTATTGGGTTTCGGGGAAATCCGTGAATCGTTTACTATTCGATTGATTCGGATGAAAATGTTTGAAGGTTGTTATTACGAAAGAAATATATGATGATTTTTTAATATACAATTTGCACGAAAGAGAAATTAAAATTTTTTATTGAAGATAAAATGTCGTAAAATTGGTTTAATTTATTCTTAATATCACATAATGCTACTGGAAAATATATAAGAAATCTATTCTGTTATCAATGATCTTAACACGTTTAAGAGCGTGAATTTTTATGACTTCTTATCAGATAGTACTATTAGAGTCATAAATTAATATTTATTAAACACATTTTTAACACAAATAAGTCTAACGCAAACATTGTTATCAGTTTCTATTAAAAAATGAACATATTCCCTGTTAGTCCGGTGACGTGTAAAAATTTGTTTCAAATGAAACTCACCGACGCTGAAAACATGCGTTCAGTCGAATTGAATAATTTATTATAATTTGCTGAAATAAAATCGCATCAATCACGCAAAATAAATCCTACGATTACAATTTTGCAATTCGACAGTGAATTATTTCGAAAATACAAAGCCGTATGCGTCAGTGGATTTGTTAAAAACAAGTTGCTGCATTAACAAAAATGCATATTTAAATGCGACTTTTATGTCTGCGAATAAAATATTCGCAATTTATATTTATTCATGAAAATTTGCTTGTTCTGCATTCGCTTTATGGCTTTGACGAAATCGTAAATACACAAAAAAAACACATACACAAACAAACATAAAAAATGACACTTTACACATCAACCAGAATACAGAAAATCAAACATAATTTTCCTCGAGCGAAAATACCGAGTATTTTGACCGATTTGTTTGCTTCCCGAAAAAATTCTCATCGGGAAAATTTTTCAGCAATTTTCCGAATTGGCATGCGATACGTTTCGCGTATCCATGTGAAAAAAAATGTTTTCTCGCGTTTGCGTTTTGCCGTCTTATCGATTATTATCAACTGAAATTCGTTGATGGGAAAAAAGTAGGGCAAAGTGTGGCTGAAAATATGACATTTTTTTCGCGCGATGGATACCATATAAAACGTAAAATATAGGCAAAATCAACAGAAAATGGGCTAATGGACATTAATTGATTAATTAAACCGGGGAGTGGTCATGTAATGATAACGTTTATTCCACGTGAAAAATTTCGCATTACAACGCGAGGATTAGTCGACGAATTTGTTTCAGCTTCGGCTTTGTTGAATCGAAATTGTGGCTAGCCGAAAAAATTATATGTACGTTTTAGGCAGAATGTATGTTTTCGAAATAAATAATAACGTATATAAATCACGGATATTTATATTGCGTTGGTAACAAAATGGAAATTTTTCATGGGTGAAATAATTCAAAAAACTAGCATTCGATATTCCGGAAAATTTGAAACGTGATGCTTGCGATTTTTTCAAAAATTAACATGTTATTTTTCATTCGGAAACTGAAATATTATTTTACATCTGCAATGTAACGTCGATATTGTATGAAATTCGTTGAAACACTGCTAGCAGCCTTTGTTCGAAAAATGCTACATCATTACATATTCGTGTCGATTTTTATTCGATCCCACAAAAAATATGACACGACGATTATTTGAAATTATAAAAATAAATTGAATGTACTACCCTCAGATAACTATTATTATCGAGATCCACGATAATCATCATTATTTAAGATTATCACAATTGCTTCAATGAGTTAAAGCAATTAAAGCGCTACAAAGAATGATACAATTAAAACACTGAGTTATTCTCGGACTATGAGTAATGAAGAGATATTTTTTTTGGACAAGACAGACAATTCTTTCTAGATATTAAAGATATGAAATAAACTTTTCAAAATACATATTATATATGAAAAAAAAATCTATTTCAACGTCATTTCGGTAATACTCCCTAGCATATAATGCGAACACACAATTCTGACAGCCCAAACACAAAACACCATCAAAAATTCATCCTGAAGCGAACCATCGATACGAGATAGGTTCAATCAACAGACCCATAACCCAGCACTTAACCATGAGGCGCTCCCATCGAAGGCCGTCGACCGAAACGACGACAATACCCACCATTGCCGGAATTGAATCGTGACCGACATATAACATACATATAACACCATAAAGCTATACAATCCACCCACATGCCCTCGAGAAACCATTATTTTTTCATTCGAAACTAAAGCAACGAATATTTTCGATCTAATTGTTGATTTGAATGTTCCAAGCAACGTTTTAAGAATAAGAAAATTGTACGCATATTATTCGATCGTTAGCGCCGTTTATGTGTCGTTTAGAAAAATGATATTTAAAAATTCATTATAAAATCGAAACTGTGATATTTTCGTCATCAGTCGAGCGTTTTGCCATTGTGCCATGGATTAGCTAGCATGTAGGGAGTTAATGACGTGGGCAAACAATGGCGAGTCATCGGGGGTGGAAAAGTGGGTGGGACTAATTGTCTAGACCTTATCTTCTAAGGCTGTAGTCGATATTCGTGTAATTCGAAGGGTAATAGGCCCGCAGTCGAACAATACGGGTCGTCCTTTAAGTGAATGAGGTCCAAGTTGGAGCAAATTCACCTGTGCGTAACGTTATGGTGGTTATGATAACGCTTATAATTAGGCATGAATAATAATATTTTGCGGAATGTTTCGTATCTGTTTATGAGAGAGCGAGTCATTGTGGTTTGTAAAAAGTTATGCGAGAAATCTTGAAATTGTTTGAAATAAGCGCTCTCCTATTTAAGAAAGGTCGACGTATATAAATCAAATTTTAATTAAATGAAAATGATTTAATTTCGTTTGGAAGAGTTTCAAATATTTTTTATCAATTAAATCATTCGCATCATTATGAAAATTTGAATAGCCATCTTTATGCGAATGATTATTTATAAACCGCAAAATACTATTATTTTCGCAAAAAAACTCATGTCATTAGAACAGGTTGATTTTTAAAAACATACACAACATTCAAAATCATTATAAACCCGACATTTATTCAAATCATTCACAGATAACACTTGAATGAATTAATGACTAAACAACCCAATACATAATCCCCTCTAAACTATTCAAAATCAAATTAAAATCTCAAAACCATCAAGCACAATTGATCGATTAAAGTGTGTTTTAATAGTCTTCGAATTTTAACGATAAAATAAAACTTGTTTTCACAAAGTTCAAGGTGAAACCGTATATATGAAGATTCTTTGACATAAACGTTAAGTATTTAAAAAATATATGATTTTTTCGAAAAACAATTCTATCAAAACATTATATGCATGTTCGTTTCAACTTCACGGTCATTTGCGGGCGATTAAAGTTATTTCGTTTCGTATTAATTGGTACCTTTTGGTATTTGCGACCTTCGACCAATGACAGAGGTCATGTGAAGTGAATAATAATAAAAAAAACGCTGATAGCAAACTATCGTTAGGATCATCGAGAGTCCATAATGAGAGATGCTTGCGATGGGCATAATTGACGTTTCAATGCACTTAAAATAAATTATCGAATAAAGCAAACAAAACTACAGCGAGTGTTGATTTTTTATGTCGTGATTTACGTCAATGTTTATGCGTATATAAATTTAAATTTATGCAGGGTCTTTTCAAAATAATCTGTTTTTGATGATCATATAAAGATAGTACAGTAATATTGTAAAAGCTTCAGTTTACTTATTTTAAAAATTAACTTTTTTAAGTTCATATTTGAATAATTGAAAATCATTGTTTATTCAAAATAAAATAATCCGGAAATAAAATTCGAAATAATGCAATATTTAAATACGTATCTGAAAATCGTATTGTTTCTGAATCATTTTATTTTCAATGCCGCACCTTTTTAGTAGAAAACCCAAAGCCGATAATTCAACAAGTCAATTAAGCAACACCAAACAAAAACTGCCGATCGTCTAATTAGCATTTCCAACACACAAAAACGTCCACGAAAATATGTCCATCAATCAAAACACGCATCAACCTGAACATTGCACTATCCGCAAAACCGTCAGCGACAACCACAGTTTATTGATCCTCGCATTCGAAAATTTCAAAATGCCCAAAGCCGAATCTGCCTCCAAGACTCAATGTCATTCGAAGAATGTCCAAGAAAATTATCGTCGGCGACGAACGCGGATATCGACTAGTCAGACGCACAGCACACCGAGAAACGTCGAAAAAAATCCAACAAGTGTTGGGTCATAAGCGGACAGTTGCGTCACCGATGGCGTGTCTAGGCCGGCCTTGGGACCGGTGACACTTGGGGCCAGAAAATACCACTTTTCTGTGCGCGAATCGACAACCTGTGGTTGTGCGCCGCTGGCCGGTGGATAGGGTTCAACAGCCTCCGTGCCGCGAAAATTGCTAGATTCGCGACGCGGGTGTGGGGAGAGTACGTTTGTTTTGTTTTTCATTGATGTATACTTGGATTGATTCGTATTTTTTAAATGCGTTATTATGAATTGACTAGTATATAGGCCCGATTTTAATAACGTCGGCTGTTGATTTGATAAGGAACGGAAAACGATAAAATGTGAAAACCCGATTGTGTGAACCCGAAATGTGTACCCGATTTGAATATTTTATATTTAATTAATTAAATCAAAATAGATCGTTTATTATTTGTTTGTGACGTATAGGCAAAGTCAGTAGTTAGTAGGTAATAAGCATCATATTATTGACGTTAAGATAAGACGATAAGAGTATAGCCGTTATTATAATGACCATACAGACTAAATTCGGAACTCGCGTTATAGTCGTTCCCGTGTAGCGATTATAGCCGTTATATTTGAACGGCGTATAGGCTAAATTGGAACGATAAGTCGAGAGCCTCAGATTATATACATGTATAGGGGATTCAAATATTTTTTTCACTGCGTAATATTCGACGTATTGCATAAGTCAATTGAGACGCTTTCATGAGCATGATATTATAGACGTTAAGTGTATACGCATAAAAACCATATATGCATGAAGAATAATTTTATAGACGCAAAAAAATAATCGGACCGACGCGTCGTTTTAAAGTCGCGAGCGTCATCGAACAGACGAACACACAGACGTACACAACCACACACACAGATATCCGTGATTGTATATAGGGGATAGGTTCGTGGGAATTTGAAGATATTTCAACTTTTAAGATCAGCTGATTACTTCACTAAGATGTTGATATAATAAAATTCCTAAGTCATGACCTCTCTTTGTTAAGCGAAAACATTGTATTGCAAACAAACAACATACAGACACATTCCTCACTTTCAAATCTATCTAAAAATAAATATTTAAAACTAGCAAATAATTTATATAGGTTGACACTGAAAAATGAGAACTTTTTAAACGCCCGATAAAAATAGAGGGAATTCTAGAAAAAATAATTAATAACAAAAATCGAATCACTAAATCTAGCCATTTAAGAAACAGAAATCAAAACTGACAATTTTTGAAAATTAAGTCCTGTAGACGATGTTTTATTTGAAGAGTGCATTTTTTTTCAGTCTGTCATTGAGATTCTTCATTGCAATATCTCGGCTGGGATATCACGAATTTCGTTTCGAATTTTTTAAAGTGAGGAAATTGCACACCATTCAATCACCTTGGACGACATGGTATCCTTATCAAGTAACACTTTAATAACCCAGTTAAGATATTACACCAAACAATGAGGAATCTTATCGGTAGCCTGAAAGAATGCGCTCTTCAAAGAATATTCCATCTTTAATTTTCAAAAAAAATACCAATTCAGATTTCTGTCACTTAAATAGCAAGATGTAATGATCTGGTATTCAACAAATCATTATCATCACTTTAAATACCACATCTCTTCGACACGCTTAAAACACACATCGTTGTTATTCAATCCAACGAACCACCTTCATTCCGCCCATCCTTTCATTGACTACAACTTCCCAAGGTCAAATCGAACGGTGCACTTTTCAAGGACAACAAACCGACGACTTCTGTAGCAACAGTCCGCCTGACCTCAAAGGTCCACAGTTGAAGTTTCACCATTCTCTTTAGTACGTGTTGCAGTTGCTAATTGCCGACCGGCATCACCTTGAGGCCGAGCAGAGGACCCCGAAATATCCGCTGAATTATTCTGTTTCGCGAAAACGTCGTGTTTTATGCTAATGCCGGTGTTCAAAGGTCTCGAACTCTATCCCGCCAAACGGGTTTCGATTATGCTCAACAGGTTTGTTTGGCGATTCGTCCGAAAATGACATCATAAATAGGAAAAAATGTGCGAAAAAACCACCCGAGAACGATGGCTCGTTAAAAAAATAGGGAACATTACGCCCAACAATGGCGTAATTGAAAAAAGAGCGCTGATTTAATCTCAAAACGGTTCATTAAAATGTGTGAAATCCCGGGCATGGAAAAATCGAAAACAATGGAATTTTCTCTTAGAAAGTTTTCCGTTTTTCTTTTTATGCTATTCGATTCGCAATCATGTGAATTTCGCGTTTTGTATAAGCGAACCGCGATAAAGGAGGAAAAATGTTGAAATACTCAAAACGAACTACACTAGTATGCAAATGTGCCGAATAATTATCATATCGACTATTCATTAGCATAATTCTGAATCACCATAAACGAATAACTTTATTGCTCAGATTATATAAGTTGTAATTTCTATTATAATGGAAATGCACTGTAATGTACGGCACATGATTATTTGCTAAAGAAAAATCGCACGCTTGTATTGTGAATTAGAGGAATATTTTAATAAATCCATATAAAGTACAACGGCACGCAATTATAACACTACTTTTAATAGTAATCATTACACAATGAATTTTATTACTCAAAAAACCGACGTTAATTATTATTAAATTTTAAAATTTATAATTTCGATTCAGTTGATTCGATAAAATTAATCAACTATACAAATATTCATTGCAAAAACCATATAATACGTATCAGATCTTTTAGATATATTTGTCAATTTCTGAATAGGTTATCGATACTTTTAATTATTTTAAATCGTTAAAGTTAAGCAATAAATAAAACAATCTACACATGAATTTATACATATGATCAAAGGTCATTTATCAAGAAATTTTACAAACGAACTCATCAAAAGTCAAACCTTTACACTTTGTATATTTTTTATGATTTTCCATAATCGGAAAGACTTCAAACTAAAATTTACCTTGCATATGTTACAAAGTATCAAGCTCGTTAATACGTGCATTATCTCGCAAATGCATGCTTTATCAAATTCACTCAGGAAAAGCATACACGAGAGTATGAATAGACATGTTTTAAAGAATGTGTGAATTATCTATAACGACGAAGATAATGTATTAACTAAATAAATAAATCGGGTATAGTAGGGTATATTAGGGTATATCAATGTTAGAGGGTCAATAAATTATCTTATTAATTTATGCTTTCTCTGGTATATGCGAAAGTTAATATTGTGCGCTTTCTCTAAAACTTAGCACACCTATACATTATCTAGCAAATGTATGCATTCGCAAGGATGGACTCTTTAAATGTAACACATACAATAATGAAAATCAATAAATCGACAACATACAACAACATCAACCAATTAAAAACAACACTATCCAAAAACACAATCCAAAGCCTCACTTAAATCCTCCATCGCAACCAAAACCTAGCAACAAAGGCCCGGCGGCAGGTAAACAGCCAAGCCAGCCTCGAAAGCAAGGTGAATGACAACACGGCAAGTCCCTTTATTTTCCCCATACACCTTTTTTTACCATCCGAAGTGGAGCAGGTGCATTCGGGGCGGTTCCCGGCCCCCAGATGCACTTAAGCGCATTCGCCTTGGTGCACGCTCCGGTGAGCGTTTCGCGAGTGCATTGCGCAAAAGTGAAATAAAACGAACTGTCCGCTAAATTACGGTTGGAAATTTTAAATATTCCATTACGGACGTATTATTGTGTGTACTTATCTCGGCGGATGATGGATGGGTTGGTTTTAAATATACGTTGAAGGGATTTTTGAAATGGGTTTTTTTGGGGTCGTAAGTTCGATTTTGAAATGATTTTTGGTGATAAGTTTTTTTTACGCTTCTAATTGGATATTTTGAACTTCAAATTCAACAATAATTCATAGTGATGATTTTTATTGATTACTATGAAAATGGTATACGTATAATACTTCCTAAGTTGAATTTAAGGTGAAAAGGGCCAATTTGAAGTGTAAATGTTGAATTTGAAATGTAAAAACCGTATGAAAAATATACATAAGAACGTTTGTCGGTAAGTAAATTTTGGTCTTTTTTGGAGATTTGAGCGACAAATTGGTAACAATCCAAATATCTCAATAATCTGATACAATAATTTTTCGCCCGAGCGGCTCAATTTCCTTGCACCAAAACTGCATGGTTGATTGTTATAAGTTATAATATTATTTTATACATAAATATTTTTGTAGTAATTCCTTTATTTGTTTTATTTAATAATATATTTTTCATAATTTTTAACGCTAGAAAAAGAGTTATTTTGAATATATTATATTTGATTCCATACGAAGCTGACCTTACAAATTAGCATTTTATAAAATTTATGATATGAAATTTAACTTCTAATGTACCACATGTATATATATATTTTATATTTTATACCAAAAATCTTTGTATTTACTCGAAAATGTATACCGAATGATAGGGTTGACTCGCGTTACCCAAATACATAAATATCGTGACGGTCACGCACGGTTCGTTCGATTCGTGACCCAAACCAAGCTTTTTTTTCACTTTCGTCGAGAACAAAAGTAAAACCTGGCCACAACACCGAAAGCGAATTCGGCGAAGAAGTTGTAGTTAACCAACCGAGTTTTTGCGGTTACCGCAATGACATAAGCCAAATCGGATAAAACACTTAACTTGCGTGCCTCGGCGGGTTAACTTTCGGCATTTGATTCGTTCGCCAGATGGGAAGTTTCCGATTTTGCACTACACACAAAGTATGTAACCTTCGCCGAGTATTCGAGTGTATCTGGTGGTATTTGTCACTTATCAATATAGCAATAAAAATATGTCTATCTTATCGATGGTGTTTAATTTACAATGATGGCTGAAGTAATATGTTGCACTCTGTACTGTGAGAATAATATAATAATCTAACAACTAAGTAATTTCAATGTGTAAAAAATGTATTGAATATCTTAGTATAAATTTTTGAGCGATATTATGAATATATTATAATTTTTTTCTTGGTTAATTAAACTCTGATAATAATTGTATTATAACCTCGATTGAATAAAAAAAATATCGATTAAATTCAAACATGTTTTATAAGTATTATATTTCAAAATAATCTGCTACGTTTATATTGTATCGTGCATATATGCTATTTTATAAATTAAAAATTATAAACACGATCTCTACGTCACCAATGATAAATGTTAATTGAAGTTATATTTTATTTATTATAAATCGTTTACTTGACATAATTTTACACACTATTCATACAAAAAAAAGGAAAAAATCGTTCAATAATTAAAAAATATATTTAAAAAAAATCATCGATTCAAATCAGGAAGAAATTAAAACATTTTCACATATCGATATGTGAGTTCATATAAAACATAAATTTTAATGAACTCGTTAACTTTATATTTTTCCAATCATTATGCAAATACCGACCATTTCCACCATAAATCTTTCTGAAATAACCGAACGCCTCGAAACCCATCCCGACCATTCGCAGCAACCGTGTCATACAACGCACAAAAACGATTAAAAAACCGTCGATTTCCATACAAAAAACGACACCACCGACACAAAAAAACGCATCCTCGAGACGACCAAGGTTACATTTAGTGTCCGATCGGTCGTGACCGATACACAGGCGAACTCAACACGAATTACAAACGCAAACAATGAAGCAAGAGCGATCCATCACGAGCTCATGCCTCGCTCGACACGTCATCGTCTCTGCTGCTGCTGCTGCTGCTGCTGTGGTGATGATGATGATGATGATGATGATGGAAGCGACGATCATGGCCGTGTCCTGACGATAATAACGATAATGGTCCGTTCAATTCGAGTCGATTAATAATGCGGTCTTGTAATGCGGTGTAATGGACGCATGGTGTGTGCTGAGTTCTGATTGCGGAGTCTTCTTGTTTGAGGTTGTATGGGAAGGTTTTCAGGTTGATTTGGATTAGGAAATTTTTAATTTGGGGCGATTTTGTAATGATACATTTTTTTCGTAATAACTAAATAATTTGTGTGTGATTCGAAAAAGTATTATTTTAAAGAACGATTCGTTTGACACGAATGAAATTTAGATTCGATATAAACCGTATGCTTTTATTATATTTATATTTATTTTTGGCCTTGTGTTATCGCGAAATAAATTTCTTTTGAATAAGATTTTTTAATTACTTTATATGTTCGATTTTGTATAAGTGGATATAATTTTAATAAATTAGACGAATAATTCTTCGAATTTATGCAAAATTATTGAATGTCATATGAATGTTTTTAATATAAATTTATGTTGTTAGACATGATCAAAACATATCGTATAAATCATTATATACAATTCTAATCTTATTTATTAATCTTATAATAGAAATTTAACAAAAAAATCAATAGGATGTTTTCGCTTCTAATGAATAATTTGTTGCACAACACCAATTTTGTTATCAAAATTTATTGATTATTTTTTTAACGAATTCGCACTTAACCAATGATTGTTATTTTAAAACATCGCGGAATGTTTACATTATTAATTAACATCAAATGGTATACGAAAAGTTGTACCTAAAAAGTTTTACAATTATCAAAATAATCAAATATAACCTTGAATTTCATTATTTGCTCATTACGAATCCATAGTAAAAAATCACATGAATAATTGCTTCATTCCGACTGTACAAAAGATGAAAAAATATTCAACAAAAACACGGAATTTTCGCATTTGACACTAAAATAAAATGATCCATTCTCAATATGAGAGCAACATACAAGTACACAAGTACAGAATTTGGGTTAACGACACGCAAAAAGGTGTCCGCAAGGACACGCGGACGTCGTCAATGGAAATGAGAATGTCCAGAATTATTCATGAATATATAGAAGGGAAAAAACGTACGAAAAGAGTAATGGACATTGAATACATTCATACTAAACTTGAGAACCGTTCGCAAAGATTGAAATCAGCACTAAGGCCTACGTACAAATTCGTCAATCGAAACATCAAAGTGGAGAATATAATTCCTATTCAAATTCAAATGTGAACATCGCAAACAGGATTGATAGAAAAAATGTTGATATTAATATTAAATGGGTCAACGTATAAGAAGTAAGTGTACATTTTGATATTGTCGTGTGGGTGGATCAAGAACGAGAAAAATATGATTCAATCTAGACATGAGATCATGAACATGCATATATGTCGTATGTGTGTTTCATTCCACATACCGATGAACTTTCACAAGTGCTAAAAATCTGTAATCGAAATTTTGAATGGGCTATTCTGATGGAGGAAAAGTTGAACAGGTTCATAGAATTGTAATTAGATCTTAGAATTGTCTTTTCTGCTTCAATGAATAATCTGTGATTCATTGAAGTTTTTTTCAAGATAAAAAATATGAATTTCAAATGAATAATGATTCATAACTTATTAATGATTCCGTGTACTTTGTATCAATATGTTATTAATACATAGATACTATCATACGCAAAATATCATCACAATTTGTAATTATAGATCAATATAAATAAACATCGATGTGGTATGAATATAATTTTATCCCGTCAATGTCCATATTATGGCCATTTATACCCCAACAATACACCTGTATAATTATTCATTTCACTAACATAAAACACGTACCACATTTATACTGTCTCGTTGAATTTACAACCTTTTCACACGCGACATAAAACAACACTCACACGTATAATATTTAAACAAATTTCGACCTATGCATAACCGAATTAATTCCACGCGAATCACCTTCAAATTATATACAAAATATATTATTCAAACAATCAATCAAGATAATATAGAAGTATGCGAAACGCAACAAGCCAAATAAATCATAAACTTCTGTATAAAAACTCACTATTTGATATTGTGCAATAGAATGATGAGATTTTGAAACAATATATTATACGTTTTTCTAAAGATTTGAAATTTGAGTGTTGAAATTGAGTTAAATGAAATACAACGGTGATTGTAATAAAAATATTGTTTTCAGTGATAATTTTTTTTATGGTGTTGAAGAAAATGGAATTTCAAAAAGAAAATTCTAATTTATCATTACTAACAAGTATGTTATTAAAGAATATGTCATATATTGATCTGTCATTCATATTTTTTAGGTTTATAATATGACACATGTTTGTATATATCGCAGACCATATATATAATACATTATTAGTGCAAGTATTAGATAGTATATTTGACTCAACCCAACTAAACTTAACCTAACCCAACCCAACCTTCTACAATATTCATCTATAACCGATCGAAATATACTTGAACTGAAACACACTTGGACCGTGACATATACACATAAAAATATTTATTTTAAAAAAATGCATGCATTCCAAAAACATAACGAAAATCGCGCATTTTGATACAACCCATCGGAACGCATATACAATGTAGAAAAGTCTCGAAAGCTCGCTCGCATAAATTTTACGAGCAAATTTAAAATGTACTCGCGTATATATGAACATTTATAATTCAAAAGCGCGTATACGAGCACGAGAAACAATCAAAAGTTTATGTGTCGGAAAAGCGGAACGCGGGTGTGGGGTTGAAAACCCGCCCACCCGCGCACTTTTAAAGGGCCCGCCGTATAATCGAGGATTTATGTCGGTCGGTAAGAGTGTAAAAACGATGACTTGACTCTGTACAAGTCCCTTTTACGACCGCGGCAAGGGTTGAGCGACGTTCAAATTTCGAAACATGCGTGAATTATTAACGGGAAGGGCGCGCGTAAAAATCTGTTATTTTTACGGCCGTTTAGGGCGAGTCCTTTACGAGTTTTCTTCGAGGGTTTATTATGTGGTGTGTTGGACGTGCGAGAGTTTTAATTATGGACCGACGTGCTGGGGGCTCTTCGTCTACGTGCTTTCGGTCGGTGTCTTGAGTTGGATGTCGGTTTTGTGTTTTATGGGTCGAAGGTATGATGTGAATGCGATGGGGTTTATGAAGCGATCGGGAGTTTTAAGGGTTGAGTGTGGAATTATTTTACAATGAGTATATTTAAGAGAATTGCGCAAAAGAGAAAGATTAGAGGTCTTTAGTAAGTGATTGATGGGTGGATGTCAACTAATTGGTAGATCGTTTTGCATCGATAGATGTTTATTTTGAAAATCGTTTAAAATTTAACATGAAATATTAATGACTTGCTTTTATCACAAACAGAAAGACGGAAATCAGAATAATCATACAAAAATAATGATAATATTCAAAAAGTAATTGGACGTGACGATTCTGATCGATTATTGTTGTTAAATGGCATTCAATGAGATAAGTGAATGGATAAGATTGCACATCATTAACCTTTTATAATTTGGCAAAAAATGATTTCAATTTCAAATAATTCAAAATTTAATTACTTTCACTTTGTTAAAAATTTTCATAGAAAACAGAAACATTATCTATTTCAACTTCATACAGACTCACATTGACTATTATAACTCATTTACAAATTATGAATAAAACATATAATACTATAAAAACCTTCAAATAAAATATCTTATTCATTCTACTCATTGAACGTTTCTATTATCAATACATTCTGCTCCAATTTACACAAATTGAATGCATTCAGATAATTCACAAATGTTTTGTTTCAATTATTATAAACGACACATCGTATTCGGCGGGCAAATTGAAACGGCACAATGTAAATACCATACATAAGGGTAGTCTAAATTGGCAATATAGGGGCGTCAATTAAAAGCTGTATAGGGGCATCGAAATGAGCCCCATGGCTACAAAATCGTTTTTCGACATCGTCTTCGACACATGTGTACAAAACGGTTTGACACACTTGTGGATTTTTTTGAAAAATTGCCATTGTGAAATTCGGCTCAGTTGCGCTATACATAAGTTCAAAATCTGACATTGTTTCTCACATAAATGGGAATATAATAATGCGAAGTCCGAGAATTAATTGGCCACAATTTTACACAATTATGGGAATTTTTCTGTAAATAATGCTCATTGTGTTTTTCGCGAAAATTGGCGAATTTTTCTTCTGGACAATATGAAACTTGCGTATATACACAATACCGATTTTGTCTAAATGTAATAATAGTTTTATCAAATTTTCATAAATGCGAATGTTTGGAATTTGCACTTCAAATTGATTCACTTAAATTTTAAATGTTATGAATTTATTTAATTTACGTATCACAGCACTGATAAAAATGTATAACCTTAACATGCTTTGTTTACGGTCTGAATGTAAAAAAAAAAAAATTTGCTAGAAAGCGACAAAATTTATTAAATTCGGCAAAATTTATAACACTACACCGTTTAAATGATCACAAAAAACAAACGAAGCCGCCAAAGAATGCCAATAAATCGATCATCGACGTCTCTCTGTTCACGAAAATAAAAACACGCACCGCAGCGAAATAAAATTCGGGAAAAAATAAAATAAAAATGAAAATCCGAAGATATGCAGACACAATCCGAGACAACGACGTAACCTTGAAATCCGCCGGCCATATTTGAAGATGGCGATGATGATGATGACGATGCGCGTGCGCATCCGAACGTGTCTCCTTTGCGAATTCGGCGACTTCCATACATAATGAGGCTTCTTTTTCGTTATTTTTCGGCGCTGATCATTCGTTTATATATTTTTATTTGAATTGGGTATGTTATTGGATTCTATCCGTTTGATGATTTCAATCATTTAACTTCAAATTTAACCACTTCCATGGTTAAAGCTTATTTACTTGATTCAGATTTTATTGAATCATTTCGATGATTTCCATTATTCGATATTGAAAAACGACATTCACATTTCGAAAATGACCTCTTATGAATATTAGTCATATTATGAAATCATTGATTTTTTAATGTTTATAATAAATTATGAACACTGAATGATTTTTTCGGAGAATACTACGAATGTTATTGCTTGATGAAACCGATTATTTTTTCATAACCTTGAAACGATGCATTAAAAAATTTTCAATATATTTTTTCCCATCAAAGGTTCTTTGCAATAACAACACACTTCAGTTGCATAAGTAAATGAAATTCATCATAAACTACAACACGTATAATTATTTATAAAGCAATACAATACGAAACAAAAATATTAATAATATAGTAATGAATTGAAATTCATGATGCATCAAAAAAGTGTATAAGACTTTTAGAGCAATCAATTCTTTTGTAATAAAGTATATTTGATCCGCAAAAAAAAATCATATGACATTTGTCGATAACGATGTTTTGCATTTATAAACCAAATTCATTATTACTTGTTTCATATAATTATTAGCAAAACATTTAACCATTCATTCCATCCTTATCATCCACATTTGCGACAAAACACCTGTTTGATCCAATAAAAAAAACACGCATTTCCGAATGACAGAACATACGTGAAGATAACAAAGTATAAACACAAATTACGATCATTGCGCAATACCTAATCCCGAGATAAGGACCTGGCGCAACATAGCTTCGCACCAACAGACGATGACCCCGACCCCAGTCATCGAAAAGGACCAAAAAAAATAAAATACATACATATGAATATAAAGGAACAGTCAAGGAGCGGGGGAGACTCATAAAAAAGGGTCCGGACGCCACAAAAACTGGCTACACATATGCGTAGGTCAGACACATTCGGGTCTTTGGCTAAATAAAAAAAACAACATGTGTGTGTGCACCTTGAAGGAATTCGTTTTCGTACTGGCAGGTATAGAAGTCGAGTTTGAAACAATTTAGCGAAATTTTATAATATGTTTTAAGTTACAATGATGCGATGTCGTTGAAAGTTATTTTTTATATAAAATGAAATAAATATATGAATACGGGACATAAATAATGGTTTATGTGCCAAAAAATGCAAAATCATGTTTTTAAATATGATCAAAGTTCCATAAATCGGTTTGTAATAGAATATATTATATGTAAACAACAAACTTGTATCGGTTTTATGCACCACTATGAAAATTTCTTAACGAAAACTGTTGCATCTCAAAATCTTAAAAACGGCACTTACACCCTTATGTATCCGGTGTTCATATAATTATTATACAAATAAAAATAAGTTGATACCTTTTAAAATACTGCTTTGTACCGCCAGGTACTGGAAACAAATCCAAAAAATAAAACTTAAATCCTTTTTCAGCGTATATGAATATATGCACAGATCACTTGCAATTTTATGCACTTTTTTTCTTAATCACTTGTCACTGCAATTGATATACAACGAAATACAGATCTTTTAACACTGTCACAAACGCTCCATCGACTATCGTTCACTTGTCGACAACATTTCACAACAAATGGTCGAATTTTTCCGCACGTATTTGACAGGAGGAGGAGCACTTCGGGCGCATGCGCGTCCTTTTCGACCACGTGTCCCTCTATTTATTTCTCGACACTTCGAATCGTGCTTATTTTCGATCAATTATATCCCGAAATGTGTCGTGTCTGCTGAAGAAACCAAAAAAATAAAAAATAAATAACGATTTTATGCGCGAAAAACGTGGTGTGCGAGCGAAAAGTGACGACCGAATTTCGCAAACGCGATGTTCGTTTTTATTACACAATATAAGACGGAACGTGTACGGTCTTCTTTATTATTTTATATATATTGCATACGTGCTCGATTGAATAAAAAAAATGGAGTCGAAAATTCCTCGTATGGGTGCGTCATCTTTGATTCTCCGGTATGCAGGAGGAAAATCAAACTATAAATGTTTAAAAGAAACTTTAATGCAGATGAATTTTGATGATTTGGCGGGAATCAACCGACCACGTGATCGAATCGACGGTGGCGCCATGTGCAAATTGTCAAACTCACGTGTGCACAATGGCGGCAATTTCCGAATTGCGCAAACTTCGATACATTCCTCGAACGCATTCGATATTAAATTTAAATTATATATTTATAAATAAACTATAAAAAAAATATTTGAATCAAAAGATCAAGATAACGATCTACACATAAAAAAAAACTTCAAAACAAATTTACATAATCTCGCAACTTAACCTTATCTAATCACCCGCGCGCACCACAACAAAGCCGAAAACCGCGAAAAAAACTCGCGAAAACTAACAGTTGGCACCACTTGCACTTTCGCACACCCCTGTCAACAACAACAACACACAACACCGTCGTGCAACGTTGCGCGAAAGATGCGCGCGTCTGCGTGCGGCCGCCGGTCGACTGTTCGGCCACACAAAAAACGCACACGCCGCCGCCATGTTGTGTGTGTGTGCGTCCGTGTGCGGGGGGAGGGGGGATCACGTGGCCGCCGGAGTCGGTGTTGGTGCGCGAGTTAAGTTGGCGGCCTGGCAGTGTGAGTGATGGCGGCGAGTGGAGGTGGTAGACGGTGGCGCGCATCGACCGCTCAACAGGTCGCCGCGGGTAGTCGCGTTGGATGTTTAACAGGTTGCCGCTTTTTGGAAGGTTGTTGTGGAAGGGGGGGGGGGTTGATGTTTGGGTGTTGTGGGTTGTTTTTTTTAAGTGGGATTGTTTTGTTGTTCGGGTGGGATGGTGGTTTAGGGAAGTGTGTATGTTTCCGGTAATTTTTTTGGTCAACTGAACTGGACTAGCTCTATGGATGGGACGGTGACCAAGAAAATGTATATGTTTTTTTGTTTATCAACTGGGCCGGACTAGTTCTATGGATGGGACGGTGACCAAGAAAATGTACGCTTCACGCAGATTTTGTTTTTTTTTTTGAACTGGGTCACTTTAGTTTTATTTGATGGGATGGTGGTTTAGGAAAGTGTGTATGTTTCATATAGTTTTTTATTAGTCAACTGGACTTTTCTAGTTCTATGGATGGGGTAGTGTCTAAGAAAATGTGTACACCTCACGCAGAATTTTTTTTTTTGTGAACCGGGTCAGTTTAGTTTTATTTGGTGGGATGGTGGTTTAGGAAAGTGTGCATGTTTCTTTTTTTTGCCAACTGGGCTAGACTAGTTATTCTATGGCTGGGGAGGTATCCAAAAAAAATGTGTACGCTTTATGTAGAATTTTCTTTTGGTGAACTGGGTCAGTTTAGTTTTATTTGGTGGGATGGTAGTTTAGGAAAATATGTATGTTTCGTGTTTTTTTTTTCTGCCAACTAGACTGGTCTAGTTCTTCTATGGATGGGACGTTGACCAAGAAAATGTGTATGCTGACGTGTATGTGACGAAGAAATTACATACACTTCATGTTTGTTTTTTTCAACTGGGTCAACTCAATTTTTCTGGATGGAATAATGACCATAAAAATGTGTATACTTTAAGCCATATTACTTTTTCCGTCAACTGAGCCGACCTTGTTATTGTTTTGTCATAGGTGATCAGAAAATTATGTAAGCTTCATGCAGATTTTTTATCAACTGGCCCGATCTAGTTGTTCTATGAGTAGGATGGTGACCAGGAAAATGTATGCGCTTCACGCATAATTTTTCTTTCGTCAATTGGACTGACCCAGTTATTGAATGGATAGAATAGTGAGCAAGAAAATGTATACGCTTCACACAAAATTTTTCTTTCGTCAAATGGGCCGGCCTAGTTATTATATTGGGTGAGATGGTGACCAGAAAAATGTGAAAACTTAATACAATTTTTTTTTTATAATTAAATAATAATATATATATAATACATGAAGATTTCGAAGTCTATATAGTCGTAAGAAAAAGTTGAAGTTAATTATTACAATCGCGTGCTGTCTGCATCACTTGTGGCTTAACCTCAATAATTAATAAGATCCAGTGGTTCAAAGAAAAACTTAGCCACCATTTTAGCAATAAATATCTTCTTTCTTTTTAGTTAAAAAATCTTGTTGAGTTTTTGTAATTATTCTGAGAAGGCAATGGGAAACCACTTCAGTTACAATTTCCCATAATAATTACTAAAAGATGATCTAATCCCAGTCACCTGATAGAGAACACAAAAAAAATAACAATTATATTGGACCTCACAGAATTAGTTCACTTTACACATTGACCTAAATATTGTGTATTTTTTAATGAAAGAATTTTTTCTTATTTTAACTTCGTCCGTCGATTTCAGATCTTACAAAAGTTTTATATAGATTTCATAATAAAGTTTCGTTCAATCTTCAAACTTTGTATTACTAATATTAAGCCCAGTTACACTTATATTAGATAATAGATACGTAGACAAAACTTCATACATATTCGGCTATACAATTTCGAAACAATATATTTCAAAGTCACATTTCAGCAAATATATATTGGTAGATTCTGACATTAACAGCGATTGTGTCAAAACATAAATCACATAACGTTCATACTAACAGGTGACAGTTGTATAATATCACTATAAAATTTATATATTCAAATTAGATAGTTCTTTTTTCATCGATATCTACCATTTTTATCAACATGCATTCAGATTGATTGAAATGTTTATTGAATTTATTTATTTTAGTTTATATTTAAAAAAAATAATATTTGTTATTCAGAAATGTTATATTCACATACAAAACCGTACCCTTATCCTTAAAAAAATTGAATAGCAGACGTGAACGGAATATCCGGATGTAATTATGCACCGTCGCAACTCGACTTCAAAATGCACTACGCATACTCTTACCAACACATCTCAATTATTATCAATATGAAAATTAATGTTCGAGCCAGGGGCTTTCAATTAAAAAAATTGTATTATTAAAAAAAATCCAATTAAATTTATTTTTGTATCGTACATAAAAAAATTATATAAAAAACTTGAATCATCGAATTATCTAATTCGGCGATAAAAACAATCAAATGGATAACAAAACAAAGAAAGGAACAGACAAAACTATGAACTGATAACGGTTAAAGCAGCGAAATCACACCGGCGGAAAAGTTGGACTATTTGCGCTTTTCCGCGTCTAGTTTTCCTGGCGATTCGTCTTAGGCGAACAAAGGCGAATCTAAATTTTAATAAGAAAATTCTGCACGAATCCAGCCGGCTCCAGGTACAATTAATAATGGATGCCTTTGTGGCTCGCCAGTCAAGAAACCTGGAATTTATGGGGATTCGTGTGAGCTACAATAGAAATGAATGCACTTCTCTTGTTACTCCGCATAAATTTGCGGAAAGGGCGCACTCGACACCGAAATATTGCGATTTCATTATTTTTCAATAGAACCCATTGTTTGGTGTCGTTGAACTCGTTATTTGGATATTAATTGAAATACGGCCAAATCTCTTTTTACGAGGTTTTTTTTACAAGGTTCAAGAAAAAGAAACGATCATTTTTTATTGTTTTTTCCACTTTAACAGGGTTTAAAATCTAAAAAAAATATGTAATTATATGCTTCAACTGTAAGATCTGGATTTGGCTCATATTATAATTATTCAATGAAAATACAACTAAAACTTTTTTTACGTTGTTTTTTCTCTTTAATACGATATGATAATTCCAAAATGTATTATCATGCCACAATGGTAAGATCCGAAGTAGGCCAGTATACAATTATATTATAGTTATAAAATAAAAAAATTCGATGTTTTTGATTATTTCATATAGCATTTTTTATAAAGTATATTTAGATGGAAGCTCCATCCAAATATACTGATAGAAGTTGTCTCCAATTTTTATATTGTCACCATACATTTATTACACGGCAGTTTCTGTAATATATCATGAAGAGAATTGGGTATATTTTATAGTAAATATAAAAAAAATATATTTGTATAAAACTCTTATCCAAACAAAACAACAAATTCGCAATTTTTATTACGCATAATAAAATTTTCCTCTGAAATTTGATTCCATAGAAAATATTCCGCTACATCTGGCACAGATTTCACCCTCGCTAATGACACCATCCTCACCTATCCACCTACAGACTTCCTCTTGGATGTAAAAGGGACAGAAACACCAACCCCGTAAAAACTCCATAGAAAAGAGACAGAAAATCGCGTCTCCTGCGGAAAAGGGGTGGCTGAAGAAGTGACAGATGACAAATGCCAGTCGGTCGTAGAACTCTTTCCCGAAGCAAAGAAGAAGTTGATTTTGACACGAGAGTGTCTCCCGAATTTAATTCGATGGAGTATCCTTGTAAGGATATTACGTCCATTTTCCCGCCCTTTTTCTCGTATTAGAACCCGACGGTGTTGCCAGTTTCGAATCTCGTTAGATCTTGGCTGCATTTACCTGCGAGCGTAAATCACTTAGCGCTGTTCTAATTTTGCGATCTGCTTTTATATTTATATATACGTGTGTTTTTCTTTTTTCGCTTAAGTGTGATTCGATTAATTAAATTCGCAGCACATGGGAACATTATAGTTTGGATTTAAGCCAAAATTACTTTAATTTTTCTTTATTGCCGTACACTTGTTTAAAGTGGAACTCGTTTCTAAACTTCAAGATGAAACTAATTTAGAATCCGATTTTTCCGGAATAATTACTCATTTTTAATGTTTGGCTTGTTCAAGTGAATTTTAATTTTATGTATACAAAAATATATAATGGACACTTTGTCTTTTTTGTGATCATTTATATTTAATATTATTATCTAAAGTAGATGTCATATATTTTCACACGTGTACTAATTATATTTTTCATAGACTTTTCAACATGAATTTTCAGTAATTGAAAACGAAAATAGAATCCTTTTATTTTGAAAATATAAAATTTTACTTATTCAAAATCTATATAAACTCTTAATACTATCGAAATAATTTATTCATTGAATACGGTTTTGTATACAAAAAAATCTTTTGAATAAAAAATGAACTCATAACTAATTGTATGATCAAAATCAACTATTCATTATCTAGATATTCTAGAATAAAATTTCTTCCCGATTTCATGATTTTCACATCGAACTATTTCGATTACACAATAATCCCAACCCTTATCAAAGATTTACGCCGCATCAAGTAGAGGTGCGATATTCTCGTTATCCAACACATCAACCAAACTCCCGATCCAGGATAAATAAATAAAAAATAAATAAATAAATAACTAGAACACCTCATCACTTACACACATCACACCTTGGAATAATATAGGCTACGCTGAAATAAAACTGAAATAGCACACAGCACCGAAAGCAGTTTCGTTCTGGACAGCGATCGGATTAGTTTAGTACACTTTTTTTTTAAGTTGTACGAAAAAAAATGAGCTGTCAAACGAGGCACTGTCAAAGAGCGGATGAATAATGTGTCCTGTATCAAAAAATAAAATGCTTGGAGCCGGTGGAAAAATTAATATGTTACGCGACGCCCCCGAAATATTATACATTTTGGCTTCTTAGAATACTATATCGATTATATTGAAGGTGTATTATTTTTTATATAATTTTGATTATCGATCAATCTGTCACTGATATGGGTATCGTTTGTTCGTTGAATCAATTCTTGTCACCTACGGTTAAAATCATAAAAAAAACATTTGATGTGTGTCAATATTTCTTATTTATGTCTTTGCAATACAATAGATTTTATATATGAAAAATAACTAGACAGAATTACGGTGAGATATTAATCAAAACTGTCATAGTAACTCGATAATAAAATGTGCATAAAAATGAATCTAGCGCGACAATTATTTATTGCACTCGTGCGGGTCGTTCCACAATACGAGAACGTACGAGTATGGTGCACTCTGGAGACATTATTAAATTTATTCTATGCACTAATAAAACGAAATATGAACAATACAAATTTAAAATGATATAAAATTCAATAAATATCAATATGTTGAAAATCATCAATGAATTAATACATCAACAAAAAATTACGATACTAAATTTTCAATATACATTTCAACGAAGCCGAAAGTACTTTCTTTAAACACGCATCGAATAAATTTATTACAAAAAAAAACCGCAACATCTCCAAACAATTCCAAGACGGAAACGGCTTCAAACTAAACATAGAACCGCGGGAATTTCGAGAATTCCCAAACGCCGCGCCGATTTTGAAAACATCATTCGAGAATTAAACGAAACAATGGCGGCGAGATTTTGATAAATTCGCGGCAATTTCAGCGACCGCAACACTAGCTTTCGTACAATTTTTCAATTTGGCTTCAGCACCGGTCGCTATATATTACCGTTGGCCGCTGAAAGGCGTATATAAATCTTACACGTGTTTCGTTCGTGAATTTATCACTGGCGGTGTCGTAGGCCACGTACGGCTGGTTCTCTGCTCGATATACTTTGCTGATCATGAGGATTTGCCCACCTGACTTTCTCTAATTTTCGACTAATATATATACAGATTTGATCAATTAGAAATAATTAATTAATTTGATTTAATTCATCTATTGTGGTTTTTATGTCGTGTTAGTGGTATACGTGAAATTTTCTGTGGCCCGCTGATTGAGTACTAAACATTTAAATCGTTAAGCTGATTCTCGCTTTTGACAAAAAATTTTATTTTCAATTATTTTAAATATGGAAGTTGTCTCCACGCGAGTTTTCATAGTGAGAAAATGGGAAATGAGTGACTGAAACTTGAAGTAATACGTCAAAAAAAATGATTTTTCATGAGCATAAACAGGTTAGGTATTGTTTTTAAGAATATTAGATTTTATCACCTTCAGTTGCTAGTTCTTGCAGATTGTTTTAATTTATAATTAAAATGGTAAAATAAATTATTCTGATTCAATGCTAGAAAGAGTTTTGACAACTTACAATTAGTTGTTATATTTTAGAAAATATTCACTATTTTTAATAGTGTTGATTTTAAGACATATGTATAAATAAAAATCGGAAAAAAACTGTCCGCTGTTCTAATTTTATAAAGATTATATTAACAATGATATATTTTTTAAATTAGTACTTTTTCCAATATAAAATTTTCATAGTAACTCTTTTATTGTGGCCCGCGAATAATTGGGTATTGTAAAAATCGCCCCGCCCGTTAAAAAGGTTGTACACAACTGCATTCACTGCACTACATGTGTTATACATTCATATGTATTTGTCCACTTATAAATAAATATATAAATACATAAGAATGACAGAGTACTTTGATTGATTAATTTTGTGTCATTATTGCTTTAATATGATTCGTTTCATGTGTCTTTAATAGATGTTGTTTTTCAGTTTATGAAAAATCGATTTTGTTTAATATTATTTGTGGAGAAATGTGGTTTCGTCTCATTTTTAAATATTTTTAGGATATTTCTAAGAAGGTTTGCTTTGAATTTGATTCCGAGTATCAAAGTTAGATGTGTTTGCTTTTTTTTTAAATTGGATGTTAGTGTTTCTTAGACGATTTTTCTTTTCAGACTAGGTATGCGTTTACAATATTTCTAAATCTTTTCATGTGTTAGATTTTTTTTTCAAAATCATTCGCATGTCTTAAATAAACTGGTCTAAAAACAGCTCTTTTTATTTCTAATTATAAATCAGACATTGATTACTAGATATTTTTTTATGAACGAATCACATGCAGAAAAAAAATCTTATGATTTGCTGCATTTTAAGTGTGGCGCTTGTTAAACATGCTCCCATCTGAGATATAAACAAGCGATCGCTTTTAGTGTCGAATAAAACGAGATCAAAGCTCGTAATATTTATACGAAAAACTTAATCTGTTGATTCTCGATTTAGTTTCTGACGATGCTGCACCAACTAAAAAAACTATACTTAAACAGAAACTTTTACCATCTTTTAAATTTATTTACACTATGAAAATCAATTTATGCAGAATGAAAACTAATATTTAACGATCAACATAGTACGAAATTTAAAAAATCATCGAACAAACAGAAAAAGTTCGCCAACTTTTGCCGACGGTGATTAAAATTCGTGACGGATACACATCGGGGATGATCGTTCGAGTTATCCCGTCGATAAACATTCAACTTGTTTATTTGCTCTCGGGAAAGGGAGTTTAAATTTCCCGGGAAATATCTCGCGAATTCCGATGTGCAAACAAGACGAGATGGACGGATTTCAATACTGGCGACGAGTTGTTGACCGATTTCGAGTTCAGTCGATTAATTGCAAAGTTAGTTTTATTGCGCAATAACATTGATACAATATTTAGATTTGCATGTACGTTTCAAGATTGATTCATTTTTTTTTTCAAATTCTCAAAATATCAATATTTCAATTCCGATCTAAAAAAACTATCATTATCAATTCGTACTAAATGATTCACTAAATAGAATCGAATGGTTTACTTAAACAGTGTTTACAATTGAAACAGTCGCATTTCAGTGGTCTGGCATGCCTGAAGGCTTCGACGGAAGTCTAGCAGGAGGCACCGGCGTCATCAGCGACGATACAGGAAGACGACTAGGTGCACAATCGAATGAATATCTACATATTTGTATACAAAACGGCATTGACAACGTCCTGGAATAAGGACACCAACACTCGCAAGTGTCCAACGCGCGTTCTCAATCGATTGAATGGGGTGACGATGTTTTCAAATTTTAAACGGGTTTTATATTATATTTGATTTTTTTTTAATATGAAGGTTATGTCGCATAGTGAGTACGGATATATTATATGAAAATGTATGAGCTTAAATATATTATAGAACTGTTTAGATAGATATGATGTTTGTACAACAATCTAAGAATAATTTCAAATCATTGGTACCGTAAAAATGTGATAATATTATATTACTAGTATATAGGCCCGATGTCAATAACATCGGAATTTGTATGTGTTTATTTTAATGTATGCCTGTACCCGATTTGAATATTTAATATTTAATTAATAAAACCAGTTCATTTATTATTGTCACAATTATGACATACAGGCAAAGTCAGAGGCAATAGGTAATTAGCATCATATTATAGACTTTAACTGTATACGCATATAAAGACCATATTCGCGAAAAAGTCGCGAGCGTCATTGAACAGACACACACACACCACACACACACACAGAAATCCGTGATTATATATAGAGGATGATAACATGATATTTAGATGAAAGTAAATAATGATAAATCTTTCCTAACTCTAATAATTACTATCAATAAAAAAATTAAGTATGGAATATTGCACTGTCCATAATAATATTTAACAAAAATAAATGGTCATCCTGAATCCATGACGACAGTAATGCACAGACACGGGAATAGAAAGCCGCCTATTGAACCAAATGGAAGACGTGCATTCTCCTACAAATCGACTACATCTAATGGTGTTGTATGGTAAAAATAGTAAGCGATGGTGTAAATGGTTTCCTCTACGATCTTGATGAAAGTTGGTAATTGGTGGGTAATGAAGGTCTCGTTGTTTTCAGTATGAAGTTGTTAAATTGCTAACGCTTAGCGTCGACTGTAAATAATCACCGATAATCAAATTCACCCGAACGTACAAATATAACCAATGATTAATTCAGGTAAAACCGTATAAAAAATTGGAAATTTCCAACTCGAATTTCAATAAAACGACAGTCGCATCATCAAAAAATCAAATTCTCCCACCCAAACACATCCCACATTCACAAAAATCAATTTGCACAATTAGCACTATCACACACATGTAAAACCTGCCATTTTCACTCACAATTTGATCGGCTTGTTCAATTAACATATCGCAGAATAATCACTCTAGTGAGATACTCCAATCCCAAGTCATTAAATATCCTGTGAACTGACTCGTCCTCGTGCTTACAAACGGGGACTGATCCCCGAACGATCGGTCTTCGACATTTCGACGAAATCAATTCATATATGGCAAAGCAATTAGCGTAATTAACTAATTAGTGCTGTTGCGAACAAGTCTGCCTGAGGATAGATAAGGCCCATTGTCAGCACAATACATGCTCCGTACTGTTATTGTGAGTTCACGTGAACTTGCGGTTGGGTTTAACCGTTACGTAGTTAAGTCGAGCGCATCCAAAGTCGTATGAGATATGGATCGTTTGCGGTATGAAATTTTTTTATTGTTTCGCTAAGTGTTGTATTAATTATTGTGAATGTGTTTTTTTTGTTTTAGATGTGTGATGTTCGAATTGAAATATGATAGTGGGATTTAATTCTTGGGAATATTTATATTTTTTAATATTTATAGGATCTGATAGTAGTTAGGAGTTTGCGAAATACAAATAAAATATCATCATCGTGCATATTTATTTTGTATCAAGTCCTGAAATAAAATAAATGTATCATTTTATTTCAATCTTCGATATATTTTTTTTCCATTTTTACATTCCGCTTTTTTTATTCTACTCTGCAACAATTTAATCAATCTTTCGATTTTATCAACTATATTTTCTATTCTGGTATTTTACATATCCATTTATCCATAAGTCTCATCGCATGACCAACCCTCTACAATTTCGATTTCTCTACCTAACCCACAATTTTCATCGCTACGGTCATGCTTTTTACCCATCTATTCCTTTTTATATTTATTTCCAACATATAACTTTTCATTCTTTTTTATTACAATTTCCCTAAACACTCACGCATTCAACATTTACGTTCTACAACTATAGATCAACAGTTCACTCTTATAAGAATTCCCACAACAAAAAACACATACAATTAAATTTAAAACACCATCAGAAATACACTTAACAATTAAGCCCAACACCATTCAATCGCACAAATAACAAAAAAAAAATTGATTTGGGGTGAATCGCGTTATTGAATGAAATGGCATCGAACCGCACTGACCGCTCGTTTGACGAACGCGCAATCAATCGACATTTATTTATAAAAGTAAACCCCGACACAATCCATATGCACACATATTACTTCCATGGATACGCCCATGCATATTTTATTTTGCATATGCATTTATGGGGTACATTATATCTGTCTGACAGACGAATAGTTGAATGAAACCGCAGAGCGACGACGTCCACCACATAATGAAGTGTTTGATGCTAATTGGTATAAGCTGTGTTGCCCAATGAATCATTTCTATGTCTGATTATGAATTCAGATGGTAATTGAATGGATATTTTGATCCGTTTATGAGTTTTTATGGGAACGTGTGCGGTTGTTTTGTGAATATAGTGCTTGAATAGGATCTGTTAGAAATATGTGCGATTTAAAAGGGGAAGCATGAGCTAGGGAAGCACGAGTAATTTGTTCGATCAAATTCGTTTTTATTTGAATAATACAAAATTATTTTTGAGAATTATACCTAATAAAAGATTATCAGTATAGACACACGAATTTATGATGACCTGATCTAATTATAACCTTCCACTTTTAATTTTATTGCAGTATAAATATGTTTTGAGAAGGATTTTAATTGTTTCGATGCGTAGCATACTGATGATTCAAGTGGATAAAACCAAACTTTCAATCCGTATAAACAAACTCTTTTTACTATCAATCGATAGAACAGAGGTATATGTAAAATTTTATAGAATTTTCCTATTGAAATATCTACAGAGAAAAATATAACCTTTAAAATTTAAACTGGCGTGGATTAGAAGTGTTAAATTTGATCATTTGAAGAGATGTCCAAAATTTCAATAATAGACCAATGACAAAGAGTATATATGATTTATGACAATAACATTATTTCATATAAGGATAGAAAATATTGACAAAGAACACTGAATATTACGAAATTATTCAAGTTTTCCCTGCATAAAAAAATCGCATTTTTTAAAAATAATTATTTTAGAAATACAAAACATATACTTTAATATTTTTATTTTTATTGTGATTTTTACGTTGAGACCCATCGTTAAGCACTCATCACTCACATTGACATCACTAATTTAGTTAACATAAGAATATTGTTGGCACGGGATAAAAATTAAATTTTTTTGATCATTTAGATAAAATTTCAAGTTGAACACAACGTTTATACAATGGAACATTATAAATTATATGAAACTCGAAACATTATTTTTTCCCAATCGAACGACACTAAACAAGTACATAGGCCATCTTCATTGAAAATTGGCTCCAAAGAAGCCGGTAAGTAAACCGATTAGGTGCGTATATAGTCAACGGTATTTGTAGTTCTTCATGACTTCATGAAGCTCAATTGGTTCCATTAAAGTCAATTGGCCCAGCACCGAGACGAGTGTCTAATTCGCGAACGCTACGTGAGCGGACGTTTGTGTAATGTCTACAAATACCAATTGATCAGATGCACGTTTGTCACTCGAAATATGTTGTTGAGAAATTTATGGTCGTGTTTTGAGATAATGTTTGTAAATATATTTATCTGCTTTTTCCATGTGAATTTCCGTTGAAATGTACATTTAGTGTTCTAAGTATTAAAGTAACTGTAATTCAACATCGTTCAATGGATTAATATTTCGTTTATGATTCTCAATATATCTTTCAATTTTTGTATTAAAAAATTGATTCATCATAACATAAAAATTTGTGTATTGGTCAAATTTATAATGATTCTAATTTATTTAATTTTTTACTATTCATTTTAATAATTTTCATCATCTATAATACAATATTTTTTTATTGCTCGGACTTTCCCGGAGCAATAAAAATATTTACAAACGAATCAATCATGAATGCGCAAAATGACGCTTTTGTACAATTATTGTTTTACAGCAGTGTTTGAAAACGAATTTTTCAATAAAAAAACTATTGCGCATTTGATGAACGATAAATACGGTGCGGATGTCATGCAATTAATATTCCATCAATATGGTTCAATTATTTTACGAAATAATTGAAAAACGAAATGAATCTGCAACCATTCAATAAGCAATACATGAAAAAATTCAATAAATGTTTTTTTTCAATCAATACTCGGTCCATATGTTTTTCCAATTCTTCGCAGATTTGATTTTTCTTATAATCGATGTAATATTAACGTTGAAACTCACCTGAAACAAAAAAAACTTGATTAATCATTATAATTGAAATTTTTTATTAATAATAATTCTATATTAATTCTAGGCGAGTTAATATTCTGATATTTAATATAAATATATTATATTAAACTTGGCAAATACGTCATATAATACTATCCACGTGCGTTCAAGCTCTCAGAATGTCTTATTATTACATTCTCGTCTCTACAACTCGTGTTGAATGTTCTTTATTAAAAAATTCCGAATTATTGTGCCACCCTATACATCCTTTAACGCTCCAATAAATTCAGCGGAACTCCTTTAAAATATCCACTTAAATCCGAGTATATAAAGCGACATAAATTACACACTAAACTCGAACAGTTTAATAAAATCGATTTCATTACACATACCAATAAATACAACAATTCTATGAGAATTGATCGACATTAACCTAATGCACTCCCACCCCAGTCAATAAAAAATAATAAAATTCTCTCACAGTAGGTAAACGCCATAAAGTGGTCGACTAGTGGTGGCTTCTCCCATTACGATAATGAAAAAAATATGAAAGAATAAAAATATCGAAGATCGTTCGAGAGGTCTGACCTAAAAAGCGGTACCAAATATAGATACGAAGGTGAAGTGCTTGCGCGAATATGTTTTTCCCTTATTTTTCTTCGAAAAACATTTTCTTCCACATTTTGTTTAATTTAACGAAATCGATCATACCACATATAAAGTAACACTGTGGAAAAAGCCATCGAGTTGCAACACGTATTGAGATGTTAAACTGACGTTTCCGTTGAAACCGTCCAAATAAGTCCACCCTAAAATTCACCCCTTCGAATTTTATGAATGTTTAGAACTTAAAACTTTTATACGATCGTTTCGTCGGTGGAACTAACCGAAACGGCCCAGCAGCAGTAAAAGCGTCCCCAGCCAAAGTCTGGCCGAAGGAGACGATCTGAAATATTCAGTTTCTGAAAGCGAAGTGTGCTGGGTAGATTTTCAGAAACGAGTGTGGTAAAAGCTCGACGAAGGTCGTTGAAGAAAATCGATCCTATCGTCTCGACAGCTTTTCATCTAACCCGCGTACGTGTGTGCTGTATGTCAATTGTTAAGTTCTTTTGTTTGTATCGATTTAGTTTCGTGTAAGTGTTTTTTTTATGTAATATTAAAAAAATATACGTGAAATTCTAGGAATCGGTAGATTATTGTAAGTGGATTTTATTCTTTGGTTAATTGAAATTATAAAACTTTGAAAATAATTTGAAATAATTGAAAGAATACATTATTTTTTTGTAAGTACTTGATGATGCTAATATATAATAGTTTCAAAGTTGAATAACCAAATAAAATTCGTGGTCATTGATGATTTTTTAAATCTCAAGATTGTTATATTTCAAATTTGACTTATAATTAATCATAATCAAATAATAAAAGTTTGAAATTGAGTTGTTAATACTTTCATTTTTATCTGAAAATAATTTGTATAATAGATATAATATAAAAAGATATTCAAAAAACTGCATGATATGAAAATAATGATAATATCTTATTAAAAAAAAAATTTCATTAGAAAATGTAGAGTTTTTCAAATCGATTTTGGAAAATCCTAACATCTACTAAAATGGATTAGTAGTAAAATGTCAAAAATGAAATCAAAAGACTTTTTTCAATGTTCCATAGTCTGAGACCGGGAACGCACTTGCGATTTTGCAGTCGCACAATTGTTCGGTGATAATTGTGAATTGATGGATTCTCAGAAAAATCTGAGAATCCATCAATCCACTATTGTCACCAAACAATCGCGCGACTGCAAAATCGTAATTGCGTACGGGGGCCTAAAACAAATGTCAACTTTCATACATTCACAATACAATATCGAAACAAGACTAAATCTTCAAAATTGAAAAAATGTATAATATTTTAACTTTTTAATAAACTTCTTACACCAAAAAAAAACACACACCCAACAAAAGCTCCCTTCAAAAAAGATTCCCTAAAAAACAACAAACGAAAAGATTCCCCAAAAAGAGCCATCCATTAAAAAACTCAAACTCCCATCCCGTTCCATAAGAGCCGCGGCACTCCGCAAAACTTTGGCATCGCCCATCTCTAAAATTAGCGCCCACCTGCGGCCCCTTTGGGCCCATCTCACCTGGTCTTCGGCGCCTACACACTTCAATCTCCTCGGGAGTGGCCAGCGTCGAAAATAAGCGAATCCGGTGCATTATAACGAATGCAACCCGATACGGTTGAGGCGCGTCTGAGAAGTGTTAATTGGCCGCGTTGGCAACGGGCCCGCCGTTTTACAAGCGACCCGCGTCTAATGACATGTATTGTTGGGAATTTGGTTGGTTTTTGCTCGGGAGGGGTATAGGTTTCGAGCTCGGAATTCGAGATGTTTTCATGAAACACTAGCTGACCCGGTGAACTTCGTGTCACTTGCAATCGCTGTTCGCTAGTCTCGCTGAAACTAAGCTGACCATACGTCCCGTTTTCGCCGGGACTGTCCCGTTTTTGTTGTGTTTTGCGTTCGTCCTATAATTTTCGCATATATAAGAAGATCTGTCGTCAATAAAAGATAGATCTTCGACTCTAAACACTGCATTTTTTCCATCTTAAAATAGAGCCAGTTGTACCGTTGACTCGTTGTTCCCGCTGTCTTCACGCGTTCTGCACACAACGGTTCCCGATTCCCGTTCCCAGTTCCCGGTGTTCCCGATTCCCGGTTCCCGTTTTGAAAACGTGTTCTGAATACACTGTACCGATTGTAATTATTGTGACAATAATTACAATCGGTGGTGGTACGGCATGGCGGTGTATTATTTTCCCATATACAATTACTTATATTATTTTTTAGCTTTCCTTTAGGAATTTCCCTATTATTTTTCGTTGTAAACCACCAGTTAGATGTTAACCACCCGAATAAAATAAAAAATAAATATACAAATTGACACAAGGCATCAATTTAATAACGGATCCAAAAGTACGGTACTAAAAATTCAAAACATGAGACACTGCTTATTCTCCTACTTATTTTGCGACTGTTTATCATTTTTTTAAATTTAGATTCATTCCTTTGTTAGAAAATTTTTACCAATCCAAGCGATATTGAAAAAACTTTTGATGACTTTGTAGCCACCCGAAAATACTGAATTTTATAAATACAGAAGATATTCGTTATCAAATCGTTGTTAAAAAAACCTTGGTGTAAATTGATCGTATTTTGATAAATCAATTTTGAAAATTAAAAAAGTTATAGCTTTTTATTTTTTGCAAAAAAAAAAACGGGAATTTCGTTATTTGTTACCACCTTAATACAAATATAAAAGTACAACATAGTTATGAAATTATGAAATCATAAGGTTTTAAAAGTTTCGATGCCTAATTAAAAAATCATGGTTTTTTTGAACAGCAAAGTTGTCCGTATCTGAAGACGCCAATAGGCGTCCTCAGTCGGTAAAGTAACGACATATAATAATGACGATAATATAATATTATATAATACTTTCTCATGGTTATATTTTATTTGTAAGAGGTTAAATTAGAAATTTAGATTGAATTTGATTCAAAAAAGCTTAAGTTCGGAGTTTCAAATTAATATTCACATCATTAGACACTAAAAAATAACACAAATAACACAATTAAAAAAATAACACAATTAAAAAAATAACACAATTAGATACTAAAAAATACTTAGATATGCAATTGCGTTAAAAAATGATTGAAATAATAAATCATTCCTATATTTACTATTATTGTAAGTAATTTTTAATTTTTTCATGAATGCAATTTAAAACCCATAAAATTACTCAATTCAAAGTAAATCAAATCAATAATGTTAAAAGAACAATAATTACGAAAAAATTTTAAACCAAACATTAAGAATAATAAAAAAGATCATTCGAGTTAATTTTTTTTTTCTTAAATAAATATATCTTATAATTGATCGGATTGTTAAAAATCTCAATTCTTCTCTAAAGTTTTCGAAACAGTAGCTGCACAAAACAGATGCACCGATACAGTGGGACCACAATGCAGCGAACCGAAACGCGCCGGAAGCCCAACAACAAAGCCCCAATTACAGGGTAAACGACCTTCGCTTTTTTCATTTTCAAACCGTGTGTATGTAACAACATCCGCTCCATCACAACAATCCGATTCGTACAGTAAACTCGACGACAATGCAGCAAAATTCCCCATTCAAGGCTGGTCAGTTCGTGGCGTGAAACAATTTTTTTCAGCACACGTCCGTGTTAATCGATTAACGCCGAAAGAGCGTGTCGAATGCGCCAACAATGGCATAATTTTCAAATGCGTATGCTAATTTATATGCATTTTCTTTGTTCGCGAATTTCAATATTCGAAAAAAGCGGCCGCCAATTAGCTTCGTTTGAATTTCGAGAGTGAAAATTCGAGCCGAATTCGAGAAGCCATTATTTAGAAAACGTACCGTTTTGCAATCGGAAACTTCTGCGAGGACTTTTCGGTTGCAAAAACGAGTACTTGCTTTGAACGAGTTGAAAGACGACCTTAGACTTTTGCGGTTTTAAACCCTTCGGAGACCGCAATTCGCATGATGAGGCTTCGTATCGGTTGTCGGGGCACAGATCGATACATTTTCCACCAAAGACAAAGTGATTTCCAATATCGGATTGTTGGAGTTTCGACGATTCGAACTAAATATATATTTAATTGTTTTTATTGCAAAATTTCCTATACATAGAATTATTCGTTCAATGAATTCATTAATATTTTCATCTCGTTTTTATTCGAAAATATCACAATCTAATCAAAAATCTTGATCAAACTATTTTTTTCTTTGTTTATCTCATATGATTATTTTTAAATAACTACTGATTGTAATTTACGATGTGTCCATCTGCTCTATACGAAAATATCCGAGAAGTCGAAAGATGCTAATCAGCTTTTATATTAGAAAATCGTCAAACGCCCTCCTTTGTGGACTGTTGTAATCTTAACGTTATTATCGTGATGTATTCTCGAATTTATTCGAACTAATTAATAGCGGCACGATTTTCGAGTTTGTTTCGATGTAATTTTATATTTTTGTGGGTGTGACGGAAGTTCTTAATGTTGTTGATGTTTCAAATTCAAATTTAATTGTGTTAGAATAATTGGACGGAAATATTCTTTAAGTCATTTTTGAATTTTAAATTCAATGAAACATGTTAAAATTGTAATACATATTTAAATTGAAAGCGTTTAAATGCATAAATTTGAAAAAATATATCATAAATAAATTCAAGAATGTGAAAGTTAAATTTTAACATTGACCGTCAACAATGTTTATATTGAGAGAGGTCAGTTATGTATTTTTATCTACTCCAGCATTGGATATCTACCATCTGGCACAATTTTATCAAAATATTTTTCAAAATTATAAAAAATTACATTTAACACTTTGAAAATCTCAAATTAGATCGCACTATTAAAAAAGCTGTGAAAAGAAAGCGAGCTACGTGATTAACTTTTCTCCGACAAAGTTGCATGTCGAGTGGATCGTTGCCAATGATTAAACACCGAATACAAATAGATCGCATAAACTTGATCGAATACTTCCGGATTTGTTCATGTCATTAATCTTCATCTTAACTGAAGAAAATCAATGAAAATAAACGAGTCGAATACTATCAAAATACGGATCGAATCAAATATATAAATAAAATTCTATTTGAAACGGTACAAATAAAATCATATATTTTACATATGTCGTGTAGTTCATTAGCGTTATCAAAAAATAAATTTCCTTCTAGAAAAAAATCCAAGAAAAACTGGTTCGGATCATCTGAAATCTGCCGCGATTGGTTTTCAGCAAATCCAGTTTCAGCCCGCAACGATTTACGATCAAATCACGTCAGCTTGACTTCAAAGACGCAATAAAATAATTCTTTGATCAATCGTAAATTTCCGATTCGTTTAAAAATACATTCGTATAAACAATTTATAAATAGCACCAAACTGCGATTTATTGATTCGTAAAAATAGTAAGCTCGTTCCGAAAATCAATAAGCAATACGAAACACACTTTTTCGGTGCTTCGGAAGGTTTTTTAAAGTCCAGAACCAATTTCATAGGGCGACAAAGGTGCGGCCCAGGAATGTTGGTCGCACGCACAGGGAATTACAATTTTCCGAACGATAAAGCCTGCTAGGTCCTTCCTGTTCGACCTCAACGACCCCAAAAGCCTCCATCTGCAAAGCGAGTGTCGAAAAAAGGACCTCGGACTCCCTAAAGGACCGAACGGGTGTGTACGCTGTAAACAAAAATGGCGTTTTCATGATTATTTTAGTACTGTGCAATAATGATAATTTATTTATTATTATTTTGATGAGTTTGTAATTTAATTACGATAGTATAAGTTTTATTGTGATGGCTCAGTATGCAGAATGCTTTTATGAATGTTATATTTTCGATATCTGTCTTATTGTTGGAGAATCTATGTTTTTTTTTATATGTATATTTCGAAATACTTTATCACATTATTTTGAACACCAACAATATGAAAAAATATTTTTTTTATTGAAAAAATAATTTTATAAATAAAACAGACTAAATAAGATAAATAAGCGAAATATTTCATCTTAATAATGGTTATTTTAATAAAAAAAATCTTTGCTTTTCTATCCATCTTTAAATTTTTTATATCATTCAAAAATACTCAAATTTTCCAAAGTATATACATCACAGTATACGTAAAATATATAAGGTAAATCATTTTTTTAAATTTAATTTCATAACAGTTGTAAATTTAAACTTTAAATTTCTATCACTTCTCCTTGCAATGAATCTCGCACACATACCATATAAAATTAATGAAATTTCTAACCAAAAAATGATCCTATCATCTTGAAATTTTCACTAAAACTACATGAAATATATAAAAATGTAATTATGTACACAATTATAACAAAAACATCATACTAACGCAACAATCCTGTAAACAAAACCACCACACCACTTTTCCCCTCTCACGCGTAATTATGTAACTCTACACCATTTCGCACACGTCGCGAAATAACGAATCGATACTTCGATACGAATATAATAAAAAAGCTCATTATTCCCCTCCATACACACTTATGGGGTGTATTTTCGGTCGCAGGGGTGACAAACGAACGTTCCGAAAACGAGCCACAGTTTGCTCTAACGGCCCGGCAACGTGGCACTTATGTGCGTCACTGCCGAGGAAAAACTGGCCCCATTTCGTCCTGTACGGGAAATTATGGCGCCAATCAAAAATAATTAAGCTGTAGATAAGATGTCGACGAGAAAATAATAAATAAATCGTGCTGGGCTGTAGGCGGAGGGCGGAAAATAGGGGTGTTTGAGGGACTGTAGTGTTTCGATTGTATGGGGAGGGGTTTGATTTTTTCTTGTGGAAGAATGTATTTTAATTGCTTTTTAGTTGCAATCGAATTTGTGTTTTTAAAATGTTCTGATTGTATTAAATTTTTTTTGAAATATTCTTTAAATCGATGGAATAATATTGCAATATAGTCTGTATAGTATAGTCGGTTTTATTATAGTTTTCAATGAATATAAATTAAAGTAAAGTGCTAATATCATTATACTTTATGTTAGTATAATACTATTATATGCAAGGATGTCAAATTTACCGGTAATCGGTTATTTTTTTCTTAATACCGGTTTAACGGTTAATTCAATTTTGAAAAAAAAACCGAAAAAATAAAGAATATCCAAAAAAAATTGACGTGATTGTAAGAAATAATTGTCAAAAATCTTTAAAAATTCATTGTAACATATAAATTCTGATCAAAAAATAAATAATCTATCACAATTAGATATATTGGTAAGGTTTTTTACGTACAATTTTCTAAGAAAAAATATTAATATAGAAAAGATTATTTTATGTCACGCACTATTTTATTACAGCAACAAACTGAAACTTATATAAAACAAACACTAAAAGAAAACCTTTTCAACGAAACATATTTTTAGACCTATAGAATATCAAATCAACATACAATACGATAATTTCACTGTGATATATTCTATTACTAAGAAAACCATTTTTTCCACCACCTACATCTAAAGAATGATATTACAAAATTAATATAAAAAAACATGCATCTATCAAACCATTGAAATCTACTCAAAAAAAAAATCCCCACCCCAAAAAACCTATCTCTTAAAATCTCCCGAATCATCCCTCCAGAACATAATAAAAGCAACATTATTCTTATACAGGACAGAGTTTCCGGCGGAATCGAATCGCCCCGGATTACTTTCGGTCAACGGATCACGGTTTGCAATATGTATTTAATCTTTTTTCGATTCAATGGAGAAAAATGATATATTGATATTGAACGTGCGCTCCGCCATTGTACCGCCGCCGAGAATATGTACGTGCGCTTACGGCAGAACTCGACGGCGAGCTTTTAAGCTTCCGCGTATTGTGTGTATGTAATTCCTCGTATGAATATATCTCGTTTCGTCTATTAAATGGTTCATTGTCGTATTTTATGGAGGACGTTCTTCAGCTGATGAGATGTTTCTTCAAATAGATTGCGGTATTTGATCGTATTGTAAGTCATATAAATTTTAGTGATATTCGAAAAATTTTTGTGTTTGAATTTATTTTATTTCTATTTTTTTTTTGAACAGTTATACTCTATAATTATATAAAGAGATAGGTTTATTATTATCTTTTGAATCATAAATGTTTTCAATATTTAACTCCTTGAGAAAAATCCTCAAATAAAATTTTGAAAAGTTTAATACGTAACAAATTTTACTATTATACAAAGATTATTTTCTAAAATCACATTTTTTTCAAATTGCACATTAATGACTAATCTGTTTTATAAAAAGAATAATTTTTGTGAATAACACTGATTTATATAACGTTTCCAATTTCTGGAATGGTTTCATTTTTAATTTATTTTTTTCAGAAAACTTTTGAATGATCATTATAAACATCTGAATACGCAAAATTAAACTCATATTCTTGTCAAAAAAACCATAAAAAAAAGTAAATTAAATTAAAAAATAAGTTAACATGATTGTAGACTACATTCGATGATACAATTTTATTACGAATACAAAAAAATTCAACCAAATATAATCAAAAGCTCAACCGCTCACATTCAATTGAGTTAGGTCAGTCATCGTTTACATGCAAAAAGTCGGGCAAACATCCAAACATATATTTGGATACATCTGAAAAAAAATTACATATCAACGACCCGAAACGACCAACAAAAAAGCGATCAAATCCCAAAAGTCACTTATCAATCAGCCCACGTCCCAGCACTAAGAACCGACCACCATAGAACTGACGAAGGAAAATTTTCGAAAATACGCAGATTCACTACAACATAATACCGTTGTCGTATCGAAAACGTTCGGACGTGACAAGAAAAATGAAACTTGGCAACACTTTCGTTTTGTTCACCGCGTTCGCTCCTATTTGCGTGTCGTCTGAAAATCCGAAAGTTCGACCTTTCGACGTCACGGTATGCCTCGGATACCCGGGAGGTGCTGTGTGTTTTTCAGCTGGGCGAAATTGAAACGCCTGAAAATTGCGCGGTAGTAAAAGTTTTAGGTGTTCCAAGTGTGTTTGCACGGCTGAAAAGTGTAGTAAAGTAAGAGTAGTGTTGAAATTGTGTGTAGTGAATTCGCGCTGAAAAATAGATGATGTGTGGTTTTTTTTGTAATTTGAATGTGACGTTGGGTAGTGTGACGGTTTTCAGACGTCACAAAAAAACAGTGGTGTAGTTAATAAACAAATTCTAAATAAAGATTTTCATCAAAAATAAATTACATTCAAACAATCTTTGTTTTCTTTTTCTATCACACTCTCTTCTTACAAAAGTTTAGAATTATTGTTGTTTAAATTAATAAAATATATCATTATAGTTTCGTAGCACAATCAAACTATAATCTAACGTTCAAAAGAATTATTTTGATTGAAATGATTTCAAAACTATTCATAAAATAATCTCATTTGAAATTATCACCATTAACTTTCGACAAATTTCCATAGGATGATCTGATGAAAGACAAGACATCAAAAGACGTGACGACACCAAAGAATTTTCAAAGTTCACAGTTTTTTTAGACTGAAAACTAAACATGAACACGTTTTTCACAAATAGACCATTTAAGTCTACTTTGCGTGAAAATTTATTTAAAGTTTGACAAGAACATCGTGGAACGTTCTTTTAAGTCCATTATGCAACCCTTTCACGCGCACGAGATTTAAATTTCTAAGTCCATCTCAAAATAGCATCTATTTTGATTTCTGAATGCGTTCCGTTTGTTCTCTAGAATTTCTCAAATCCTGAAAAATCTATATATAATAATTAACTAGCATAATTATTTTTTAGAAAGTTTCATTATTTCCACGTGTTCCGATCCGAAAGTGTATTATTTCATGTTCGAATCGAAAAGTTGCACGTGTTGGCATTTTAACTTTTCAGCTCAGTCGATTAGCTTTCAGCTGAAAAGCCTGTTTGAACATTTGCAGTTTTACTTCGGCACGATTTCGCAGACTGTGCCAATTTCGATAGCAGTTTTTCAAAGCGAAATTAAGAGACAGGTCGAAATTTATTATATTTTCAAAGTCATTATTACGCATACTATAAAAACTAGATACAATTCAAAACATTTTTTAATTTCAGAAATGCACAAAAATATTACAAAAGATCGCACCATTTTATTGTGAATGCTTAAAATAGAGCGCATTTCAAAAATGACACATATCCAATAAAAAAAATATGAAACGAGCGAATACGGTTTGAAATATCAAACGTGCACACACACACACATATTTATTTTTCCTCGTTTGAGAAAATCCTAATTCAATTTTTCTGCAAGTGATAGGCGATAGACGTCTCAGTAACCGTTCAAATCCTTTCATTTTTTTCACATTCGGTCAAAACTGACGTTTCTAGCGGACCGACGAAATTAAAGCTTCCCGCTGTTTGTTTCAATCTTTTATTTCCTTCTTTATTATAAAACGAATATTTTTTCGCATCATATTTACAAATTTATATCTTGATCGATCTTAAAATAGATAAAAATATTTATTTTTTTATCATATTAATTGGCAATCAAATTTCTATAGACGCTTAAAATAATTTCATATGAATTCGATCAATTTTTTTTT
Organism: Hydropsyche betteni; assembly: GCA_028571205.2. Taxonomy (NCBI): domain Eukaryota; kingdom Metazoa; phylum Arthropoda; class Insecta; order Trichoptera; family Hydropsychidae; genus Hydropsyche; species Hydropsyche betteni. Next base: position 546,442 of record JAOXNN020000016.1, read on the forward strand.
TTGATAGCCGTAAAAACCAATCAAATATATTTTTTTGATATTCAGTGATAATTATGACGGGATTGATCGAGTTTACTCTGGTATAAGATTCGAAACGTATTATGTGACGTTTCTCGTTTCTTTTGAAAAGCCTTCGTCTGTGGTGTATTGAAGTAGTCCCCATTAAGGTTCATACCTAGTTCTGGGCCTTGGCCTAGAAAGTCTCGGCCCAAACTAAGCTTTTAAACCGTCGAACCGCTGACCCTTTGGTCGGAGAATTTGCTAACTTGTGAGCACAGTTTTGAATTAAGCGTTTAAGCCAATGCTTTGAAAAGTTCTCGCAGTTTCGCTAAAAAGCCTTAAAATGTTTCTACTTTCGTGTGAGTACAAATGTGCTATCTTAAGTACTCACTATGTTCTTTTTTATGTTTCAGATGACAGTTTATTTTATGATAATAAAAGATTTTCTCGTAAAAATATATTGCCTTGGAAGTTACGTCGAAAACAAGCGAAATTTATTTTAAGAATCCTCAAGTTTATAACTAGATTATGAAAAAAATACGAAATGCTAATAATCAATTTGAGAAATGTATGAATCTCATATGATATATTTTTTATTGTGATTTAGCACGTTGATTAATATTAAAACATATGTTGGAATATTTCTGCTAACTCATTAATTATATTCTAAATCATTACTTTAATAAAAATATTTTGAACTTTTTTAATTAACACAATTTTATTTTATTTTAACAATGAACCAACTAAAATCAATCAAATAAAAAAATTTCATTCACTCAAACCGACTAGGATCAATATCGAATCCCACAAATTCAAATCAATACACATGCACACACACATAAACATCACCAAATTATAACCATAAAATAAAATCGTACAATTTACTTTTTTCAGCTCGTTTGATTCTTGTCCTTCGATATCGCGTAATATGTTTTTCCGGCTCGACGTTTTGATGAATAACGAGAAACAATACAGCGTGATTTCCCCATGGAGACCTGCCATGGGACCTGGTGGATTTCCCATTCCCCCCCTTCCCCGATGTCCTTCCCTCTCGGAAAGGGAAAGCCAATCTTCCAAAAAATACTAATCTGCCGCGGAGAAAAAGCCGCTTTTCAATTATTTATGCTCTTTAGCGTGCGCCACTCTGCAAGCTCTGATTCAAAGCTGCCGCTTCTGCGTTTCTTTTTCTTTTTTTCCATGATGTTTTTTTCGGTTATATTTAGATGAGAGATGGATTTAGATTCTGTTGAATGTGAGTATTGATTTTTGAAAATTTTGCGAATATTGAATAGTTTTTTAATGCGTCGATAGAGCGGAATTGAAAATGTCCAAATTTATATTGATGAAAAATCTATTATACAAAATAAAATATACGAGATTTAAAAAACGATCATAATTAAAATTTTAATTTGTGCTTCAGAAATGGGTATGAAAAAATTCTGAAAAAAAAATCATTATGATAAAGATGAGAGCCCGTTTACCTATTTCAATTTTTTTCTTATTATTTTCTTGTTCGAATTCAATATCGAACGTCGAGATTGCCTTTCAGCGGTTCGCCCTTACAAAGTCGAGGATCAGATTTAGCCTTTCGTCCAATTTAAACTTAAAGACTCTAAATAAAGGGTCGCCTTCCGTTACCGATGCTTAATGAAATGCTCTTATCGGAATTTGGACTTATTCAATTCGCTTTTCTCGTTGAATTATCTGGTCTATTTTTTATATTTTTTAATGAATTGATTATAAATTGCTTGATTATCATTCAAGTTTCATGTAAAAATATTAATCATTGTATTATATTTATGAGAATGTAACTCAGTAAATATTTTCAAAATTTTTTAATTCTGGAATTCCATAAAATTATGATTTCAGTTTCGAATCATAAGCACATTTATTTTTCGTTGTGATAAATTTAATTTTTGAAACGGCGATGTTGTTAAATTTATATTTTATAATGTTGAAAACGAATAAAATTGTTAATACATACAATTTCAAATAAAATGATTTTTTCCAGACAACTTTCAAAACAATTTTGAATATACGATGCAATATAACTTTAACTGCGTTTTTCTATGAAAAAAAAAATATTTTTATTCACTAAGTTCGATATTTTTTTATAAAAAAACACCATTTATTTCTAAATAACTAAACAAACTAATTTTAATTTTCGAATCACTGTGATTTTTTAATAATTCTTCAATCATTTCAAGACAAAATTGGACAACAACAAATGACCAATAAGAGCCAGCACTTCCCGAACATTTGAGAATCCCTGCAACGGTCAACACTCAAAATGGCGACAAGGGTCACCAATGTCAAGGATAGTCACGATCCGGTCCAACAGAAGGAAAACCCATAAGAAGAAGGCCCATTGATTATGCGGACCATGACATCGAAGGCCCTCCAAGTCGCGCTTAATTTGAACCGTCTTCACAAAAAAAATACACATACAAAATATGTTAAATAAACAAGACGAAAAAAAATACGCGAAGGAAGATGAAAAGTCTCGAGAAAATTCGTTTTAGTTATGCGAGATTGTTTCGGCGAAGAGTTGACTTTTTTGAAGTTGCTTTTTTATATGAGCCATACTTTTGCGTCGGTAATTGAATTAACTTTTTTATAATATAAATTTATGTTTAAATGTAAATTCTTTTGAACAATATTAAAAAATGACATATCTCTAAATTGACAACCATTATAAATCACCATATCGCAAATGTCATCAAGCGGCCGCGGTTACCGCGAATTTTGACACAGTTAACACGTCCACGTTAATAAATCACAAATTTGCATCATTGTGTTTTATGGGACGCCTCATGGTTTTCTCGGCTTCGATTTTAAACCTTTGCGTCTATAAATAAGCGCAAATAATATAATAAAAATTCGGTGTCAAGTGTCAAGGCGGGTCGGTATTAAAACGCGATACATCTTCATTACGAATCGCGAAACGTCATCTCCTAGTATAGACGAGAGTTGTTTTCGAATTCAATTAACACATTAACGCCCTTGGAATTATTAGAAGTGACGTTCGTGAGGTGTTCGTTATGATATAATGTTTGAATAAATAAATTATTTCTGTCGCGGTGTTTTTCTGTTATGTTTTCGAGGTGAAATAATGAAGTATGGTGGTGTCGTTTTAATTGATTATGTTAATTTCAATGCAATACGATTAATCAAATATTTATAAGTGCATAGATTGGTATTTATTGGTGTTTCGTTTTTGTGAACAATATTTTTTGATTTTATAACGATTGCAATCATAAAAATATAGAGGGATATCTTAAAAAAAAATAAAAAATTTCATTAGAAAGGTGGATTAGTTTTCGTGCCAAATTTTCTCATAACAATTGTACATCAAATATTTTTTTTACGTCATTTAGCCGAGTATTGTTATTATGACATCAATTTTTCTTGTTAATCTTTTTTCTAGGCTTCTTTTACCTATTAGTTTTTATTGAAACATAACAAAAAACTAAAAATGAAAAATTGATTACTCTTGAACAACGCTGCAATAAAAAATAACGAACAGTTCAAAAGCTTATTGAACGATTTCTAAAATTAATCAACAAAAGTACAATTGATTTTGTATGCACATTACCATTGTACAAGGTTTTTTTTAAATAAATAAACCATTTTCTGCATTCACATAACAATTTCAAAAACCTCACAAATAAAAAGTCAAAAATATTTTCATTATTTTCGGATACAAATTAAAAACCAACATCAAAAAACATACATCAAATTGTCACACAGTTAATCAAACCGAAAAATCCACACGCGCAAAAATCATTCAAATTTCGAAACACTCGAATGATTTTCGAACGCGGACCGCTTCAGACGAAATTAAATCAATTTTTCAAAATGAAAAAACCTCATATCTAAATAACAAATGCGTTGTCACCTCGCGATATGACTCTTGTCAAACACTCGTTGCGTCATTAGCAAACTCCGGCCACTTTTAGCGCTCATCCATGCCGAATTTCGACACATATTAATCGCGCTATTATCCATTTTTTCGCTTTCAATACTAGAATATACCCTACGGTAATGAAATATTTCAAAAAACAGAGCAAACAATCAAAAGGCCGCTATACAAATCGCAGCAATATGTCTGCACTTCGTTAGCAGGCGACGAAGATGGCGTCTGAAAATCTGTGATAAATGGCCTTTGAAAGTGATCCAAATCTCGCACGCATTATTAATTCAGATTAAGACGAGTAGGGAGAAAGTTTCAGTTTTAAATTAGATGCGGAATTGCACGGTAACGCTATCCCGGCGACCTTCGCCGCTTGATGTATTGTCGGTTTATTTTCGGGAATGTGTTATTTGAATTTTTTTTAAATGTATCGAAAATATTCTTGTATTCAATTTGGATGGAGCATGTTCCGCAAATTGCATCGGTTTTTCATTTTGCGCAAATTTATTCGAAAAAATCACAGTTGACAAGTTGACGTGAGATGAAATAAATGATTTCGTCTCGTAATATGAAGTTCTATTCAAATTTATTCATATTCAATGTATTATTTATTTAAAAGGATGGTTAAGAAAAAAATAACAATCACTGTTTAATTCAAGGTAAATATAACCTTTTGTGGATCGAAGGTTTGACATTGAGGGTCTTTAGGTAGATTTGTTTATTTTGAAGTATGTGTCAAGACACTTCGTATTTTATTAAAAAAAAATCCTTATTAACGTCAGTGAAATATTTCATAATTGTCATAATATTTTTATATTATTCAAGATTATTATGAAAAGTTGAACAAAATGAAATACTTTTATTCTTACACTTTTTTTAATTAAAGTCATTTTCTATGAAAATATCCGCGTCAAAAACTTTTATATAAAACTAGCAATTTTCTTCTGACATTTTTTACACAAACACCAAGAAAGACAGATATAAATTGGCAAATGCCCGTGGCACAAATGAGTGCAGAAATATTAAAGTCGACACAGCTTTAAATTACGCGAATAAACAAACTGAAAACACGTTAATAAATCGAACGATACTTTTTCTACGAAACGTTAATTGATTGGGCACATCCCCGATGCGAAAGATCAATAATCGTCCCGGAAAAACGCATCTGAAAAAAAACTCTTTCATCTGAAAATAAAAGCAGATCCCAATGAAAAAAATCGTGTTTTTCATCCTCGGCGCCGAATCGCATTATTCAAAATGACCACCGCGAAAGGGCATATTTTTTTCGGAGCTACCCGCTCATTCATCTGCATAAAAGCGGTTTTAATACAATTTCAACGAACGCGTGCTGGCCCCCTCGAAGGTTTTTTTTTATTATTTCACCTTTTTATTTTTCGGGCCTGTTTCAGTTTTCGGACGCGCCTACGGCCAGTGCAAAAGGTAAGAGAAAAATATTTTTTAATATTAAATTATGAGAAAAAGCACCAAAGATGCCCTGTTTTTCGAGAATAAAATAAAAAAAAGGTAGAAAGGACCATAATTTGTTGTTTATGTTCGAGTCTAAGCGCGCACGCATATACCTGTTAATTCCATTATTTTCTTACAAGGGAAAAATGCGCGTTGAATTAACCCTTGCGGTTAATTTTTTTTTTTTATTTAATAATTATTTGGTTTGTATTATTTTTACTATCTGTTCGTGTTTTAGTCAATAAATTAAACTAGAATAGAATTAATTGCTAATTTTTTTAGAATTTTATATGACGTTCACTTTGGCTTTTATGAGGTGATGTCAGCTGTGATAAAATTATTTTCGGCTCTAGTGGTTTGACTTCAATCCAATTCGGTTAATTTTTATTCGTATGAATCTTCGGTTGAAATTTTTAGTGTTATTACTTTTGACACTAAAAAAAAATAAATTTGCACTAATCGTAGATAAAATATTTCGATTGCGACAAATTTAAGCCATTTTGTTTTAAATTCTACATTTTATACATAAAGTTTTTTATTTAAAAATATCTATAGTAAATAGATAAATTATTTGATCTTTTACGATCTTGCTATAAAAGTTCTTATACTTTACATTAAATACATTACACTTCAAATTCAACTATAAGAAAGTAATATGATATCATATTATGACCGTTATCATAGTCACGATTTTGTTTAGAATAATGAATTTCAACAACGAAATTCTTTACCTTAAATTATTTTTAATTTCATTAGTTATAACAACAACGATTTTAATAATATTTTCCTACAGTTGAATTTGTATTGTGAAACGTTGGATTTTGAATGGTAAAAACTATACAAGAATCTACGACGAACAAAATGATCCTATTGACATTTAAAAAAAAACGTATAAAACAAATCAAAAACATTTAATTTTCATTCAAGTATAAACACCAACTCCTAAACAGACACCCCATTTAATCACTATCCGATTAATAATAGAAAATTCAATTAACACACAATCCAAAATTCTCTCTACACATCCATCGCTCGAATCATAACCGCTCATAGTCTCGTTAACACAAAATCATCAAAAACCCAACCCCCGACCGAAACTCCAAACAACACTCACAACATCACGATGCACCATGCAAAATTTAAATCAGCCACGATGCAAAATGCACACCAATCTCCATCCATGAAGAAACTCGAATGCATACGAAACTAGAATGCACTTTCTGCCGTGCGAAAGTCCGAGCGGTGTGAGGCGCCGGGGACTGGGCCCTAGTTGGCCTAATTGGGCCCAATCCTGCTTGGGCTTAACTGGGATTAATTCAGGCTCGCCGTGGACTAAATTACTCCTTGAATAAGATATTGCGTGGATTAGGCAGCAACAAAAGTCCTCGTTGCTCGCGAAAGTGCTTTCGTGCACGCGCACGCGCATTGGGATTAATTATTAATTGATTATTGTACAAGGGGCATTGTTCTGATCGGTGAATATGGGAGCTATTGATGGACGTGTTGATTGTGTTTCTGTGATTATTGTGCGGTGTTTAATAGAAGGAAATTGTTTGTTTAGCGGCTGTAATAATTGATCGAAAACCGGTGGAGGGGTGCGTTGTTTTTAATCGGGACGAATTAATTGTTCGATGTGTTTAAGCGAAGTTTGTGGTTATCGGAAATTTTGAAGATTTTTGTACTGAAATTTTGAAGTTTGATAAATTTAAGGTTTGTTGTTTTGAGATGGTAAGAGGTTGATTAATGTTTTTGTATTTATTTTGGGTTCGAAACTTTTTGGAATTTTTTGAAATTTAAACCCAAGATGATAGGTTTATAAAAATATACAATTATACATATCATTGGTCTGAAAATTTTTCACATTATAAAAAAATTAAAGTAATTTAGTAATTGGTTCGATGAACAAATTTATTTTTTTCTAAATTTTTATTTTTTTCAAAATTATTTTCTTCTATAAATGATTCTAAATGAACAATATATGGTTTTGTTCATCTATTGACCATGCCAAATGTAGTTCAACATCATTGATCTGCATAAATCTACATTTACAAACATTTTTTTTACGATTGGTATCAATCTTTAAAAAAATCACTTTCTTCTCATCAGTACACAAATTAATTCCCTAATTGCTAATAATACATTAAAAATCAATAGGTATATGAAAATATCATTTAATTGCATACTTAAAAAATATATGCTTCAAAACCACAGTCATAAAAATTATACCAATCTGCATCTGATGACAGTAACATTCAAAATTATCTAATTAATACCCAAAAGAAAGAACATACTTACAGAACAACTCCTGATTCTCAAACAATCACCAATTCATTGCAATAAACAATAGAATTCACCTATAAACCCCAAGATTCACCAATCTCCATAAACAACAACACACACAAACTACAACCTTCGGCAAAATCGAATCCCTCGGAAAACCAAGAAACTACGTGCCCAACAGTCACGCAACATTCCAAAAATTACATCGACCGTTTTGATCACTGTCAAAGTCGAGACACTAGGGCGTACATAAAGCTCGCGCAGCTTTCAGAGTCCCGCGACGAAAGCTCGACTCGAGCCTTATTAAAACGTGAAACATTCATGGGGCTGATGAAGCGCGCGAGCCTCTCTCGCTATCGACAAACGGAATTTTAGAAGTCGCGAACGTATATCGAATGCTATATTATTCCGTATATTTATGTGTGCGTGTGTGAAATAATATGCGCTATCGAATACAGGGTGGGACTGAAGGGACGATTTATTAGGAACGCGTATGGTTTTGTTGCTGTTGATGCAATGCATCGTAATTGAACTTATCTGTTTATGATTGAATCTCGTTATAATTTATAGTTTTTCTTTTCATTTACAAAGATGTTGTTAGAATAGTTCGATTGTAAATAGCTTCTTTATAGTATTTTAACAAAATCATTTCGGGAGAGAGTCTTTTCAAATACATTACAATTTTAAATTTAACGTTTTACAATTCAAATACAACAATTCAACAAGAATTCATAATTATGAATTTCTTTGATTATTATGACAACGGTTTTAACAATACTTTCGTATAGTTGAATTTGAAGCATAAAACGTAGAATTTCAAATCAATATTGAAAGCATTGAATTTGAAGTGTAAAATCTGAAAATTGATTCTGGAACTGTATAAGTTTCAGATTTTTTTACATGATCATAAAGTGAATGTAGTTTTTGAAGAGATAAATAACATTATTTCTTTCTAAATAATCTTAAATGAATTATTCATAAAAAAATTGATCATACATTGATTATTTTGTAACATTTCGTATCAGGAAATAATATTTTCACGAAAAACTAACAAACTTAGAATCGCCCGGTATTTACAGTGTGTTGAGGCGTCTCTGTCGCATGTCGAACGTTACGCTTTTGTCCAATTTACGTGTGTTCCACTGTACCGAGCTTTTGTTCGAAAATGTATGGGGGATATTTTATACATTTACCATATTGCATTGTGTACATGTATTTTATACATTCACTGTATAATATTGTAGTGTGTACATTCGGAAATTGTTGGCAGTTTCGCCAGGCGTTGATTCAGGTCCGACTTTATTCATACGGTTCGCTTCTAACGTTTATATGCACGTTTCATACGAAATTATATTGCATACTCTTTTCAAAGTGTTTCTGCAATTTTTAAAAATATAAAAATTCGTTTTTTTTTTTCATAAGTTAATCAATTTTGATTAAATATAATAAGAATCTTATTGAATCAACGCTAAAAAACCAACCGATTGATTAATTTATATTCACTAAAAAAGTTTTACAATGAAAATGTGTTACAAATACTGAAAATTAAATACTCAACTTCGAACCACATCATTGTAGAACATAACGCTTTACATTAATACCGAATTAGACGGAGCTTTCGTGTCATTGTTTCGTTTCGGCATTAAGTAAACTGGAGCTGGAGGCGGTAATTTCGTGTTTTACCGCCTCGTTAAATATGCAAAGGCTGCACATGTTGAGAAACTGTTCTATACGATCGTTTCGAAAGTAATGAGATTGATAATGTCACGATTAAAACGTGTGTGCTCGCATTGCAATATTCCCAAACAGTGCTGCATAAACGTTTCGACGTATTCGAGCAAATCTACTGCGATACAATGGTTCTCAAACTCTTTTTTTTATATAAATAAGGACATATTGGCGATTTCAGAAATAAAATTTGATTTTGTGCAAACATACGCGTTTTTTTCTTCAGAAAATGATTTAAATTTTATGATATCTTTTGAATCAATTCAATAAAAAACAAATCCAATGTAACTGGATCAATTTTATATATCAATATATTTTAGAAAAATCAAATAATTCATCAAAAAATTTATTTTTCAAAAATGGTAATTGCCCTTTCCAATCTAAGGCCCTGAGGCAAGAACCTCCACCATCTATAGGTAAATTCGCTTCTGATTTAACTAATGATGAATCAAATAACTATTGAAATTGAGTTGATTAATTAATTATATTCATTAATAATTCATACTTTTGTCGGATTTCGGATCCTTTTCGTCATAACAAAATCCTTTGATAAAAAATTTAACCTGTGTGAACGCATATTAATTCAAGTTCCTTTCAAATCTAATTGTTAGCTTTGAACGAAACTTCCGTAAATGCATTATTTACATTGTATTATACTTATCATGCACAAGGAAGTTCACCTTTAAAATAAATATATATATATTTCAAACTTCGTTTTTTCGCCCCTCTTAATCTGGCGACCAGGAATATCTATACCCACTTGCCCTCCCTAGCTACGGCTCTGTGTGAAAGAAAAAGTAAATATCATATTCGAATTCAGCTCCTCAAAATTACCTAATATAGAAATCTTTCAAACAAACCCTTTAAATAGTCAATTTTGCATACCTGTGTTTAATCAATGTTGTATTTACAGATGGCGCTGATCATCCAAATACTTACGAATCATTTTTCCTCTCAAAATTGTACATTTCTTTCAAAAAAAACAATTAAATATTGAATAATAATAATACACACGCACATCAAACAATAACCAAACCGACAATAACACAACGCAATCCAACAAAGACCATCACACACAAGAATCAATACCGGTTAAATAGCTTTGCGGTCTAGTCGCGTGCATCGGACGTTGCAGCCGCGGCTCGAGTGGCGTCTAATTACCGCGAATGCACTGCACTGTCGCAGGCCTGCGTCATCTCGTCTCGCGATGATTGAGAGACAGAGGGCATCCGATGCATTCCGCACCTGATAGGTGCCTGCGGGCCTCCAATTATGTATCATACGTGGCCAATTCTGGGGTGGCGTGTGTCATCCGATCAAAGGACGGTCGTCTTTGAGGGTTCGAGTGTCGAAGGGGTTGGGAGAATAGGGGAGGGAAAGGGGGAAATTGGTGGGTGTTTTTGTGATGTTCTGTTGTCGGTTGTAGGAGAGGGTTTGTGTTTTGTGGTCGTGTAGCTCGTTAAAGAATATGCTCGGGTGGAAAATTTTGAAATTTATCTTATCAGGATTAAATTTTTGGAAAGTATGGGATATTGGGTTTTTTTTATATTCTTATATATTTTTCGTGTGAGCGCATTTTTTTTAAATGACTACGAAGTTTGGTTAAAAGAGATCGAACTCGACTCACAGATTTCATAATATGATAAAATTTATATACCAGTTTATATCATTATAAAAATATATTTTTTATGTGAAAAAAACATTATGTTCTTCTGAAATAGAATAATTCATATACTAGATGAAGATTCTCAACAATCCACATCATCAATTTAATTTCATATATCAAAATTTTATGTCGCATCTTATTCATTTTTAATAATAATATGAAATATTCAAAAGTCAATTCGATTAAGCCTATTTTGTTTAATTTTCATAAATTCCATCATTTTTATTTATTAGAGAATTCATTCCTCGCTGTTTTAAAACCGTATATTATATACTAACTTTATATACCTTCATATTATTTTTTTAAGGATTAATCCGCATTAGTATCTGAAAAGCTCATCCAGCTTTTGCTTAAATATACAAATATTAAAAAATCAATTATTCCTAACGAAAACATTGCACGGAAATCCTTAGGATTTCCCTCGCACATATATCTCTCGCACGTTTAGAGCGAATCTCGCGCGCCCGGCCCGCGCCACTTTTCCGGATTTTCCCCGGAAAAATATGAAAATATTATACGCTCGGATAATATACTACACACGCATTCGTTCGAGTGACTCGAAACACACTCCCAGGATGAATAAGTCATGCGGAGCCTTGTGATAAAATATTCAATACACATCCGAAGGTGTACGGGAATGCAGGGAGGGGGCTGAGGCGCGGGGTGGGTGATAACTGAAGCCAAATACATATTTCATAGCAGCTTCGGGTGTTGCTCATTTAAAACGACACTGTAAAGGAGCCAGTGCTGTGGAGGTCCCGTTTGAGGAAGGGTTAAGGCAGGTCTGGGGTGCTTAAGGTAAAAGGTCCCGTTCGGACCCGGGAGGAAAAATTGTCCCTTTGAAGTGATTTTTTAATTCAAAGTGCATAAAACGTCGTTTGGATTGGACATTTTATGAAAATTTTAAGGTATTTCAGAATTTTCAACTGTCGAATAAATAAATCTGTTCATGTATTCCAAATATGTTTTTTTGTATTCAAAATATGTCGAATTGATATCGAAAACATTGTTTTTTTGTATCTGTAAATAACACTGTATTTATAGAAAATATAAATGCAACGAAAAAACATGACAATTTACTCTACATACATTTGACATTTGTAAGCTCAAAATATTAATTCTATACGGAAATTTACTTCTGAAAAATATTGAAAACAAAATTAATCAAAAAATTTACTATTTATCAATTATTATTAAAAATAAGACTTAAAATCAGACATTTAAATTATTTTCTATCATAACACATCCAATTTTCGAATCGTTTTCTAATTTTGTAAAATAAAAACACGCTTACATATTTTATTTTTACCTTCCATACGTGGACGATTCTATCGTTCTGCACACGCAATATACCATAAAGAAAAAAAGAAAATTCTTGCTAAAACGATAAACATGATATCAAACACATACTTTAGAACGCCCTTCCGTGAAAAAAATGTAAATATAGACATAGAAAAAGGGTCAAACGAACGCACGCTACGTCGCAAAATTATGCGCGGAAAACAAAAGCGAGGAAAATCGCAGTCTTGGAAAATCTCAATCGTTCATACGTAACTTCTTTTCCTTTTACGAATAGATATATACGTTTCCGTGTATGCTTGGCATTTACTGCGAGAAGAAAATATATTCGCATTTGCGTGCGAAAGAAGCCGTCACCGAAGGGTATCAACATTTTTCCGACTTTAAGAAAGGAAAAATTGAAAATTCGAGACAGAAAAGGGATATTCTTCGGCTTATTCTACGATAAATATCATCCAGGATTCATTTGAATTGAAATTTTTATTATTTTGCTTTCAGCAGGTTAATTATTCAAAGGTTTCACGGAAAAGTTTTATCGAATATGTTTCAGCCGAATGGGGCATCGAGTGCACTTAGACGCGTCACTTTCAAACATATCCAATTCCGACGTTAAATAAAGGGCTCAAAGTGTCGATTAAACTATCAACCTTTTCGAGTGTTGAGGCCTCAATTTGCGCATTTGTCCCTTGCGACCCTTCCGCCGAACCCAAAACACACCACTCGCGAAAAATCCGAAAGATAAATCACTCGCCGGAAAATAAACACATCGCGAAAAAGCAATAACGGCGTTGTCAATTCGTAACACATTCTCATATTATATGCTAGGATTTTTTTTTTCAGAGGGGAGGGACCAAGGGAAAACTTGCCCTTTTCAATATTCAATCGATGCTTAAAAAACGGAAGACGTCAGTCAATTGCTGAAAAAGTTGTTCAGACCGTGAAAATGGCGTGTGCGATTTTCGAAATTTTCTTCGAAAACGGAAATGTTTTTTTCTCAGAAATAATATGTTTTTTTATAGATTTGAGAAAATTAGATTTCATCTTTGCTTTTTGGATAGATTTTTGTTAGTTCTTGACTTAGTTTTGTTTTTGAAATATCATTTTTTTATAAGCAAAAAATATCAATACATAATTCACGAAATTTCTCTTTTCATTAATCATAATGGCTAATTAATATAACTGATCAAATATGGCTAGATGGCATACAAAAACTTGAAATGTGACTAAACTTGACAAAAACATGACAATTTTTCTTTGAATATCACTAACATTTCCCGGTAAACCCGAATATAAACATAAAAATATTTTCAATTAATATTATGTCTAATTTAAAACTTAATACAAATTTTCACTCCAAATTTCTCCTTACATAAATCAAATTCAACTATCGGAAAGTATTATTAATATCCTTGCCATTATAATCAATTAAATACAATTTATTGTTTAATTTGTCTTCAATGAACTCAGTTGAAGTTTTTCAAATATTTACACACATAATCAATCAAATTTCTTAATAAAGTGATCTAAAAATAGGTACTATAGATATTGATGAAATTTTTTATATAGCATTTTTCATGAAATATTCAAAAAATTATGAACGAAGAAAATAAATTTGATTTGTAAAAGGTTGAATTTTAAATTTTAAAAATTGAATTTGATTTTTGCAAGATTGAATTTGGAATGTAAGAGCTATACGTTCTAATACAATGAACATCATACTTAATATCATTCTCCTAACAAAAACATACAATGAAATTAAAACTCAAAAACCGCCAAATTTTCAAATACAATTTCATGAACGTTTGAGACGATATCCGCTAGAGTCTTAGGTCCTTTGCGGCGCGGATTTAAGAAGGACGAGCAAACTAGGGACCCTTTAGGCCGCGGGGCTCGGTTTTCGTCTGAAATTCGTTGTTTAAATATCGTTTGCGTGTTGAGTTTGGGTATTAAGTTTTGCGCTCAAACATCGGGGATCATATTTAGGGAGTAAACAGCTCTCGAGCGAGGGGATCGGAATTTGGTGTTGCGAATTTAACCCTTTGCGGGTCACCCACCTGAGCGGCGGCCGAAACTAATTATCACATACTGCATGTATAAATAAATACATGATTTCGGTTTTGGAATAAAGCTGGGGTTCGTAATAGGTGTGTTTAATAATTTTCGAGTGGATTTTTCTGTGAATATTGTGAGAAATGGCGGCGATATTTCGTTTTGACGTTTATGTAGTTATTTTTGAGAGTTTGACTACGTCAAATTATTTTTTGAATTTAAATTTAAATAACAGTGAGAAGAGATTCTAGACTACTCTAATTATTTTTTAATTAGACTTCAAGTTCTATCAAAATAACGTTTCGTATAAAATATCATTTTTAATATAACTGGTATTTTAGTTAGTGTAGTTGAAATATAAATAAAACCAGTTTACCGCAAATTGCATAAAATTCATTCTGACGTAACTGAACTAGCTTAGTTAAGTAATTACATCATAAATTATTAATTTTAATTAAACTTAACAAAGCAACTCAATCAGCGTCAACTTAAAAATTTAATCAAAAACACTAATTTTGACTACAATGAAAGAGACAAATTAAATATCCAACTCACGAAAAGAGAACTTATCACTCAACTCATATATTTCAGATTTCGATGAAATTTTATATAATTATAATTTATTTTTATGGATTTTATTTTTATGGGCCTAAAATAAACATTCCATATAAGAAATGGATTCAATCAACAAAACCCATTCCATATCACAATAACAAAAAACCAAAATTTTCCACCAAATCGCAGCTAACCCCAATTAACCAAACTGCCCACCCCAAACCACCCACCTTAAACCACCCACCCCAAACCACCCCCCCACACCTGCGGCCGCGTTTGAAAAGCGCAGACTTACGTTTACACGTATCGCGCAACAATGGCGACTCCGCCGCAGGCCTCCGAAGCGGGAAACAATTTTCCAAGACTAGTCGGCACTGTTTTGTTAAGTGATGAGGTGGCCGAGCCCCGGGGGCCCTCATCAAATTAAAACCGCCGCTAAATAAACTGGGAATGCGAAAAATTTTCAGGGGCGGTCTGCTTGTTTTTCATCTGTCGGATTCGCCGTGTAGATGATATCGTTTTTGGATGTTTTTTTGATAGAGTGTGGTTTGTCGTTTTGTGTTTTGATTTGAACGTCGCTGGAGTTTGGTGTTTCGAATGGTTGTAGTTCGAGTGAGTTTTTGTTTTATGGTTGGTGTTTTTTTTTTTTTGAAATAATATTCATTCGACGTACTGTTACGATTAATTTCTGATATTTTTGCTCGGTACGTAACGTGTGTGAATAAAACAATATATCCATATATAATAGATATATCGTTGCGTTTTATTCACACGGTAATATTATTAAACAATTATCACCACTTATATAACATTCATTACGGAACAATAATAATTATGATCTATTAAAACTATTCTTACTGTTACATATGAGATTGTACACCTTACATATAATCCAGTTGGGATGCTCAATGGTTTTCAAAACAATTAAAAATATTATATAATATATTATATATGGAGATTTTAAGTACATAACTTATTAAATTTCCATTGATCTAAAGAGAATGATCACTTTCATGAACTGATTGCATCACTTATTACTAAATATCAGTACTTATTACTAATTAAATCCAGTGAATAAAAAAAACTTAACCATTGTCTTCATTTTTTACATTTTAACAATAAATATTGAAATAATTTCATAAATTAATGTTTTCAACAACATTGAAAAAACATATAGACATGTTTAAGGATTAAAAAAAATCGGTCTAGTAATCCAATTGGATTTCCTTAATGGATTCTTGTTCAGCGCATCTTTGGGCAGGAACCAATATCCACATAGGTACTAGACGCAAATTCAAAAGTTGTAGGTAATAGAAAGTAGATAACATTTTAATTAACCTTGCAGTTCAAGAGCATGTGAAAGTATAAGGTCCCACCATAAGGTGGGAATCAAAAAATTGTCTATAGACTCATTAAAGTGTTCCCCTCCACGGAAATCTTTAGTAAAAGGCGAAAGATTTATGCGTTTTGAAGGGAAACCAGAGTACTCTATCATTAACGATGCCGAGTACTTATAGAATATTGGGGTACCAATCCCACTACAGTTTTCAAAGAACTAACACCATCTATCGAACAATAATAAAACTATTAAAAACATTTTATAAACGAACAACATACCATAAATAAAAATATTTAAATGAATAAAAAAACAAAATTTTCAATATCTCACACGAAACACGGCGCGGAATCGAATTTTTCGAATTCGCTACGGAAATACACCGCCGGTGAAAAATATTATAATAAAATTTAACGGCAAATATATGCGCATATGTGTCGAAATTGACTTTTCAGCGCGGTCGTTTCCGACATCGTCGTACGTCACCGGAACGAGCGCACTTTTTCAGAAGGTCCGACCGGCTGAAAAAGAAAATAAAATAAATATAAAAGGACTTAACGAATCCCGCGCAAATCCCCTGCGGAGGCTGCATGGACGTTCTGAATTAAAATGCGGCATGCGGAATCGTATCTGTGTCCTTGCGAAGATTGAACAAATTTTTCAGGGAGTTTTATCGAAATTTTCATTAGTTTTATATGCGTTAAAGTTTTATAAGATGATAATAAGTGTAAGTCGTAATTATGTCTATTGTAAAAAAATTTAATTTTGGTATTTTAAATTTTTTTTTGAATAATAAAATGTGTTTCTTTAATATTCGATCTTAAATCATATTTTGAAACAAGTAGTTGAAAAACAAATTACGAAGAACTTATGACGGATTAAAAAAAAAATGTTTTCAAAGACTGAAATGTGATTACGTTTCTATAGTATTATATATAAAAATATTCTTGATTATGAAAATTTCATATGTTTAGAACTTGTATACATCCATCTTCTAATCGAGTTGTATTATATTATAAATTGCTTCACTTCAGTAATCAATCGATACGTACTTCAAACTATTGAAAGACAAAATACTATTTAAAATTATCTTTTTTTACTTACTCACAATTTAGTTATGTTAAATATATCGGTTAATACAGGTTACTGAATTTAAACAATAAATAATGAAGTTAATAAATAGGTATAATCACATATCATTAACTACAGATCATTTATCAAAATATGTCTATTTTTTTCATAAAAATAACATTTGATGATATCAAAAAAAATATTTATATGAAAACGCCAATTATTTCATACATTTCTTTCAAATCTGAAGGTAATATAAAATTTAAAATTTTCTTTTATCTACATAAATAAAAATGATTGTTTGTATGTATGTTAGTTGTAAATGCCTTTATCTCTTATTTGATCACAATAAAATTTTGTAAGAATGTTAGTTATGCATACGGAAAGATTTTTGTATTATTAAAACTATTTTACAACTTAATCTGACACTTTTTTAAGATGAAAAAAAATCCAGTACTAAAAGTCGGAAATTTGTCATTTTTTGGATTTAGTTGCCTTGGTTAGGCAATTCATTGAATCATTTCAAAGTACTAATTGTAAGTCTAAGTTGACGATCTGTTTCCATGTTTTATGCTTTTGTTCTAATGAATTTAAAATTAAAAAGAAAATCTTCTGATTTATACGTATACTCGCCAGTTGGAAAAACAAAAAATATAGTTTATCAAAAAGCACTTCATTAAAAAAAATTATATACTGTTTTTGTTACATTACTCCTACTACTGTTGTTTTTGTTTTTAATTTTTTCAGTACTACTTCTTGCATTTTTAATCCGCTAGTAATATAATAATATCGCACTACGCAGCTTAACCGAGCATCGCCCGAACAAGAAGCTTACATTAACGAATTTCCCAAAAATCCTCAACATCTTCGAAAGGATAACAATATTGTCGTACACGCAACACAGAGGACTTATCATGTACGCCGCTCATGAATAATGAAATAAAAACACGGGATAAAATTGTGCGTGCCGGATAGCGAAATCTCACCAGAACACGGCAAAAAGACGTCGGAGGCTCCGCCGCTAAAAATACAAAAAAAGAGCAGAATACCTGAAAGGCTTTGTTGTTTTTCGTACACGTCTCGCGCGAGGGATTGGATATTGTTAAATCCATCAATCCAAAACATCTTACTGCGCCGCGGCTTCGACTCCCGTTTTTCACCGGCGGAAAAATAGGATAAAGGTTGCTCTTGATACGTTTATGTATTGTGTGTGGTGGGCGGTACAGTCATGCTAGGATGCGTGTCGGGATACAGTCGAATATGGGTGTATGTGGGTTTGGATAAAGGGGAAAAACACCTTTGACGTCGGAACAAATCAAGTTTGCTGAAGCGTTCCTATTGTGTGCGATACTCGCTTTTGGTCGTTTCGAATTTAACACGCGCAATATCATATTGAATTTGTTCTTTGGTTTAAAATAGCGTAATATGTGCTGTTTTGTTTAAAAGTGACGCAACTGCACTTTTTTTTGTTTAAAATATTGAATGCTTTGAACTTTGACATTGAAATTTTGAATTTTTTTAAATCTCGTTATCGTGTAATATTTTTCTTTTCCGACGTTTTAGACATATCAAGTGATAATTAAAATTTTGGATTAACTATATAATTGAAATTGCGTTTTCAGAACTTATAATTGATTACGTCATTTTCATCTAGTTTATAATAAAACTTGAAAAACGTTATAAGTCGTTATATAAAATATAAAAGTTACGTTAACAAGAATTTCGATAAAATGAGTTAAATCTAGATTTAAATTAAAAAAATGTCTTCTTTATATGTTTATAATAAACAAGATCAGCAAAATATTATAATATATAATATATCTTCATGAATTGAACGAAAAATATTTTGCTATGAAATATTATATTTTTGTTGGCAGTTGATGCTTTGAGTGAGGATTGGAAAAAATAAAATAATTATATATTGGAAAATAGTATTTATAAAAGATATTAATTGAATAATATTATAATTGGTAGTATAAATAGTACATAGTTAATTTTTAAGTTTCGATAACATAATGAAATTATACCAATTTCAAATATAATAAATATGCAGTAATATTTTATAGCGAAATTTCTTTCTTTTAATTCGTAGGAATATTATAGTATGCCTTTGTTAAGCTTCTAACAAAAAAAAGGCAACACAAAGAAGACATCCATATTAATTTAAAATAGGCTTAACTATTTTTTATTTAATTAGCGTTTACGCCACCGTCATATACAACAGCTCATATTTCATTGATATATGATTCGAGTGTTGAAAAGCTTTTGCACGTTCACAAACTTTCGTCGAACGAAAAAGTGAAATTTTATTAAAAAGAGCGACGAGCTTTGTTGGAAATTAATTCAATAGTAATCGCTCCAATTAAATTTTGACGGATGAGGCGGAAATTGAAATACAAAACTTTTCCATCGGAAAAAAACGGAGAAGAAAGAAAAAAATCGCGACACTTCCGCTCGACGAGATTGAAATTTCGCTTAATTAAATTCATCCAATATTTTCAATGCAAATATAATAATTCGATACGCAAAAGAAAAACTTTTTCCAATGCATCCAAACGATATTATTTGACTTTATATATTCATAAGTCGACGCCGAAGAATATGTCGCAATATTTTATTATGCTCTCGAAAATAGAGAAGGAAAAAACACCCGACCATCGGTCTTCGGGTCGAGTTTACTTATGGATGAGAAAGGATTTACCCCGTGTCACATCGATCATCTCACTAATTTGGATTTTCCTGCCGTTTTCAGGTCGTAGATTAAAGACGCAAAGACAAATACATCGCCCCCTTTTCAACGGCGATATATGTATAAAAATATATTCGCTCTTTCTCGAACGGGAAATTATTATATTTACGTGTTTGTTTTGAAATATTGCATTATTCGATTGGACTTGTTTGTTGAACGAATGTTTGGCGAACTACGCTTTGCATGAAACTGGTATTATTAAAGTTTTGCATTACATTGAAGTACCTGAATTTAAAATGCACGTCGAACAACGCACGTTAATTGGACGCGAAAATAATTCGGGGTGTTCAAATTTCACGTTACATCAACGATTTTTAATTAAATTAATGAAAACATAACTTTTAATCAGATTCAATTCCATTATATTAAACACGCGTATTGTATTATAACAATCGAAAAATATTTCTATAAAACTCATCACAATACGATTTTCCGAAGCTTCTCCGGATTCCCACAGGATATTGCATTCGAATCGGATAAATCGTCGAAGTCGGAAAATTCTCTCGGAAATCCGCCTTAAATAATTGATTTGCCATTTTTTATGACTATAAATGCATTTCGCTATATTGTGATTGAAATATCTCTGGTTTCCCATTGAAGAAGTCAAAGGCGTTTGGATTTGAATCCAATTATCGAATGATGCTTCAATTTCGACCGGGCGATGTGGAAAATATTATTAATAAAGGATTAGGATCGCAAGTCGATTTTTTTCAATTTTAGATGCATTTATATAAAAATTTGATTATTTAAAAAGATATATATTATTTCGTGTAAAATAATGCACTATTCGAAACACAAAGGGACTGAAAAATCACTAACTATCGAAAAATATCAAAAATAATATTGAAAATCGAACAGCACAAGTGAAACAATTCTTCCGCCCGCATAAAACAACATTGGCATGTATGTACGAACGGAAAAATTCAAAAAACGAAATGGAAACGCGACCAAAAAAAAATTGAAAAAGCCTTCCATACAGAGAGAGACCTGAGTATAATATGTTGATTTGGACTATCGACAACGGGCCGCGGGCAGTGCGTCTGAAAAACCTTAAAAGCGAAACGGACAAAAAAGCTGTCGAAACACAGCGAAAATGCATGATGGCCCAAAGGGATGTTTTTGTTGATTTTTCACTATTTTCCGTCTATTTGTTTATTCGCTTTTTCGAACGACATTTGTGTCGTTGTTTGAATTTGCGGCCGTTTATGCAATGCTTTTTGTGTTTAATTCGTTCGTTCGCTGATTCGTTCATTTTCAAATAAAGTGCTGTTTTGCGAATAAACAAACGAAAAAAAGCAATGCTTTAATTAGTGGCGAATGTGATTTTTTTTAAATTTATAAAATTTGAGTAATATACTCGCTGACGTGCGACATTACAAATTGGATTATGTTCAAAATTCGCGCCATACGTTGCAGAGTGCGCTTCAAAGCGACGCGCTTTAATTGCGTCAAAACAATTTTTTTTAACACTCTTCGGATTAGTTCGGCTCGTTTCCCGCCAAAAGTCTCCGCCCCCCTTCAAAGTCTGAGGAGTGTAAACAAAAACGTCGTTACAAACATTGATGGCTGTTTATTTTTTCGCCGTCAAGAGTTTTGATGAGAAGAAGTTGAACGTTCGCGCGCGCACAGACAGCGCCGCCCGGCGGCGAATTGCTAAACTTGCGAAAGTGGTGGGGATGGGGGAGGGGTAATTTGTCACTGTCTGACCCGCCAGCTCTCCACCCTTAAAAAAAGTAAGTAAAAAAAAAACAATTTCGCTTCCAATGTGTACTAAGTGAGATGGAGACGAAGGTAAGATGCTGGAAGGTGAAAGTTTGAAGATGAGGGAAAAAACGACGGGTGGGGGGGGGAGTGACGTTATTATAAAC
>JAOXNN020000016.1:569307-582985 GCA_028571205.2 Hydropsyche betteni
CAATCACAATCTGACGCTTCCTTTAAACAGCCAGTTTTAATCCCCAACACCCCACACCCCACCCCCCCCGTCCGGGGGCCCCCGTCACGTTATTATAAACTGTGTCTAGTCGGCGTTTGTTTTGTGTACATTAATTTAAGAAAATGATGTGGGGGGGGGGTGTAAGGGGAGGTGCTTCTATGTCGTGATGGAGAAGTTTGTTGTGCATGTAGGTCATCATGTCATGGCAGGAATATTTTTATGAAAAGTGTGAAGATGTCACTGGGACGTGTTGACGCTTTGATTAGGTTGTAAACTTTAGGCGCTGCATATAAATGGGATTCTCAACATGTTTTTATTATTGCGCCTTTCATATTTTATGATAGTGCTTGAGTGCGCGATGTGCTCTTTTAACTTTATATACCACTTTATTGGCGAGATAAAAGTTATAAAGAGATATAAACTGCGCTGATTTTAAATTATCACATTGAAAACAGTATTCAAATCGAATATACTGATTCAAATAAACAATAATAATTTCCAACAAAACTCCAACTCAGACATCACTAAAAAAATATAGTCACTTTCATCACACACGACTCATAATCTCATCCCTCCATAAATATTCAAATTGATAATTAATTTGCGAACTCATCCTAACACACCCCAACCTAAAGAGCGCACGCTCAAATTCGAATTTGAATTTTCCGCATTTTCAAACTGCTTATTCAAATTTTGGCGCGCGTTTGAGGAGCGCCCGCACACCTACGCGCACTAATTTATTCATAACACTTACGCGCTAATTATTCGCCCTTTGAGAATATTTAAACGTGGTGCGTGCCCCGTGGGGGGTCGGAGGCTTTCGAGGAAAGTCCCCCCCCCCCCGGTGCCCGCTCCTGAGGGAGGTTTTTCTCGGAACACCCGGTAATTGCTCGCAGCTATCTCTTTCATTAGAAACTCTCATTTATTATTAGACCGTTTAATGCGTTTGCGAGTTCGATTCGTTTCGTTCGCTGTTTGATTTATGCGATTCGAATTGTTTTGTTGGTTGTTTGCGTCGGGTGTAATTGTTGAGGTGGTTGTTTTCGATGGTTTTTGGAATTTGGACTCGGTTTTAGTGTATTTAGTTCGAATATTGGCGCTGAAATTTTAGATTGGTTGGAAAAATATGTTTGTGAAGTTTATGCTACATAATATAGTTATCCTAACTATTATCTATTTAAAAAAAAACATTATTATTATATAATGTGTAAGACATGGATTTGTAAACGATTGCCAAAATTCAGAAATTTTTTAAAAAGTGTTTAGTCTTTGTAGATTTTCGAATTGATCTATAATAATTTTAGTGTTATCTCAATTATCATCTAATACCATGACACGTCTAATTCCTTGATGATTGAAATGAAGTTGATTTTTTAAACAGTGCCGACATATTTAAGAGAACTATATTTACTAAAAGCATAAACACTTTCCTTTATCGTAAAAAACTATCATGTATAATACGTGTATAATATTATGTTAAAAAAAATATTATTTTCTAGTACCAAAATATTGAAACCATCTCATCTTTTCTCAACATCCATCTTCTGATGAACACTATATTAATAAAAACCAATAAATTCGATAGTATCCACAAAAATTCAAACACACACATTCTCAAAGATCCAAAAATACATTTTTTCAACAATTTTTTCATATTTCACGACACAATACAGTACTTATATCGATATTTGCCAGGAAACGGTCGAACAATCTAGAAGAGCGTTCGCACACGGCTCCTCCCCCGCCCACCGACACAAAGTAATATCAAAGTTTTTGATTAAAAGCTAAAGCGACTTGGCTTTCGCCCGACGAGCAAAATATTTATATAAGAATATCGCGAGACGTGTAATAATCTTAAAGGTGGAAGCCGTTCCGTCCTGCGGGATACCAAGAATTGCAAGGATCGCACTAAGCAAACGTCACTCCTAATTACAGTGCCACGTTTCAATCTTTACTACATTATTTATTCACGTTTTGTGAATTTTTAATATTTAATCTATGCAATTTATGTGGAGTTTGCTCGATTTCGCAACAATTTGTTCTTCCGCTGAATAATTGAATAGTCGCTAATTCGGTTTTTCAGTTTCGTCGAATTTACATTATCATCGTGTGCAATCTGCTTAGTGGACTTTTTCAGATTTGCCAGATGTTGTTTTCTTTAATAATCTTGCATAGTGCTGAATGAAGTTCTCTCAAATCCTTTTTCATTCTTATAGACTTTGAACAATTTTTATTCAGTATAGTTCCTTTTTTTCATCATCTATTCAGTTTTATTTCTTTTCATGAATAGTCTTTCAGAAATGTTATTTTAAAAAGAATATAACTTTCAAGTACCTGACAAACTTTTCAATAAATTCTAAAACGTGGTTACCTATTCATTTATTCAATTATTACAATCTTATCATCGCTTAATTTCAAACTCCGATTAGATTAACGGTCGGAAAATATTGAAACTATTTCAATGGATAATTTTTATTTGAAAATTATACCGAAAGCTCATTTTAACTCGTCAACGACCTAATTTCATTAAACCAATAACTCGAATACTTCACGAATCTAATGAAAATTCTGCATCACAACAATTTGAAGAATCCTATATATGATTCAACACGCAAAACAAAACCTACATAAAATAACGTTTGGCGATGACGTCGTGACGGCCGCAAACCGCAGCCGTTTCGAAATTCAAAACGGCGGATGTTTCGGATAAATCCCGCGGTTTGAATTTGAATAATCCCGCGAATTTCGCTATTCCCCCGATATATCGGGCCGGCGCAGTCCTGCCAACGGCTCCGCGATTTTAAATTTCCGTGCCGGGTCCAATTTGCGGACCACGAATCGCGCGTTTGCCGCATCTGACCGACTGCGAATTTTGATATTTGCAATTTCGTATAATTTTCATTTGAACTATAAATAGGCACGCGTGAAATTTCATGTTTATTAGTTGATTCGTGCCAAATTGAAAAAGGTTTGTGAGATTATTATTAAAAAATTTCGATTATATATTTTCGTGCAGTAAATTATGTTACACTTTTATTATAAAGTTTTTTTCGTAATTAATTAAGTTTTCGATAACATCAAGCAGATGTTTCGGTGCAAAAAAATTCGAATCCACGCTCGAAAATTAAAAAGACTCATCCAATGGAAATTAATTAAAAATAATAACCTAATTTTCAAAATATATAACTAATGTCACGCAATCTGAATTTGATTTTTTTTTATTAAATTATCATTTTATATATCTAAATTAAATAATCGTATATTGTGAATCGAGTCTCAATTTAGAGCTCGAAGTACATATTGAATAATGAAAGATGCATGCTTTCGTTAACCCTTTCCCTACCCGATAAATAAACGAGGGAGTCGGACGGAAAAGCTTAATTGTTACGTTCCCATTGTTTCTGTGGCGTACAAAAGCGGAGCATTGTATATGTGTTGGCTATTCAACCTTTTCGACCATATTTGCAGAATGGAAACAACAGCCTGAAAGGCCGTGCAAATTGTAGGATATTAATTTCCATATTTTTCAGCTTTATTGGGGTTTAAAAATTACAATCGGAGCGCGGTTTGTTTTTCAGTTAAGAACTATGGATTTACATGTAGATTTATACTTGTTTTTATTTTTTGAATTGTATAATTCAAAATCAAAAAAATTGCATTGTTAAAATATGAAGCTTTTTAGTTTACCTAAAATTTAAATGAAGAACATCAGTTTACATTTTTTTTTTAAATAACACAACTTTTTAAAGAAATTTAAAGTTAAACTTTATTTTGTTTCACTTTTCAAATACAATCAATCATCTTACTATACGGTTCCGAAATAACGCATTTTAAGGAAAATGAACCGATTATTTTTTAATGCGGTTTATTCACTTTGACAAGGTATAAAAATTAAAAAAAGTATTACTACGCCACAATATTAAGATTTTGTGCAGGTGTTATAATTATATGTACGTAGCTATAGTTATTAAATTCAAAATTTCTATTTTTTTTTGGTGATTTTACATGGCGAAATTTTTTCACATTAAACATTTTTTATAAAGTATTTACATTTAAATGCAAGTTCTATTAAAATATAAATACGGAACCTATTTCCAATTTTTATATAATTACCATACATTTTTTACATGGAAGTCTCTGGAATGTATCCCCGTGTGAAAAGAGAAATGGGTGTGTATTTAAAATTATTGAAAATTTTAGAAGATACAAGAAAATGATTACTTCTACCAAACCTCAAATACAAAAAAATATATATTTTATTCATTATAAATATTGTAAATATTTGATATAAAAAAGTTATTAATATGGCCAAATTTCAAGACCCATACCGACACGATCATCGCCCATCCCCCGACTGTGTCCACCGACAAACAAAATTAATTATCCTCCGCCCTGTGGCCCTCGAATTTTCCGCCGATCGACCGCAACAGCCTCAAAGTTATCGCGAACGATAACACAGGGTCACTTTGGCGATTGTCGAAACTGTGGGCGCCCACTTGGCGCGTCTCTCGCCAGCCCTTTGTGTCGGCCATTGTGGCCCTTTCTACGGCCAGAGTCCTCATTGTTATTGTGGCACGACTGGGGTGAACCCGCGAAAAGTTGGATCGACGCTCGATTCGCCAATATTTGCACACGTGCCTTTGTTGGCCCGCGCGGACAATTGCGACCCGGCCGTAAGGGGTTAACGCTTGCATAACGTATGGGCTTTTGAGTGATATTTGTTCGAAATTTTTCGTTTTAATATATGTACATCGAATGGTTATTTATAAATATTATGTTGGAAAATTTTCATTTTGATCGGAAAATTATGATTTTTCTAAAAACTTTCCTCTCAAACGAACGCAATACCTTAAGCATATCTGCGTTAACCGAACCTCGCTTTTCGAAAAATAAATCCGCTGTGAAATATTGGTACAAATTTTCCTACATCCCTTTGAAAGGAGCCCGCGGCTAGAGCAGATCTCATTTTAGACGTCGGATTGGTTCCTTTCTTAAGCCTGGTGCCGACACCGCCGAACCAGCACTTCTCCAACTTTTCTCACTCCCACATTGAGGCTTCTCAAATGACCTGGACGTATTTGTATACATAAATAAGGTGGTAATGTTGGGAAAATTGCGATTGCTTCAACGGCTCTCTAATACGAAATGGATATTGAGTGGTTCGATTGCTGGTGTCGGAAAAAAATGTTGAACGCGTCCGCAAACATGGGTAATTACTTTAAGGTAGGTAAAAACTAAATTTAGTTTATTTGAAATGGTGGAAAATGCAGGGAAAACTCGGAAAAGTCTTCCTTTGAGCATCGCGCTAGACCGATATTTGATTCGTATTTTTTGCTATGTAAACGAGTCAATATTATTCGTGGTTCAATAATATGGAAAAATTCGTGTTGGTTTTAGATATACTAAGTATATGCGCATATTTTTTATTTGAATAATGTTCAATCTTAACGATTTTACAAATCAATTTTATCTGTTTTCAATTATTTAATTAAATTTTATCTTACACGCTAACATAATTTATTGTTAGCATATCGAAATTATGTAAATTTATTTCACTTTTTGAAGCTCACAATTCATAAAATCTAATCAATTTGAAATCTCATAATCTGGCAAATTAACATTCAGTTAATGTGAAAATGTACTCACAAATATATAATAGTTGATTATAATTACAAATGTTTATTTGATGCGTATTCATACGAAATGTTTGAAAATTTAAATGGATAATAAAATATTTAACAATGCATATTTAAGTTAATGCGATATGATTTGAGATCAAAGTTACGTTTTTGAGATAATAAATAAATTTATGAAATAATTTTGTTATAAACTAATTTAATACTATGCATATTCTCCAAAAGCAAACACAAACTTCCCGATTATTATTTTAGTAATCAAATTCAAATACTTTTGATCCAACTAACAAATCACAAATCGAAATACTCCAATCCTTTCACAAACGATTTCAAAAAACCACAGATCACAAAACACGAGTCCCCTTTTCGAATCCATCCCATAATCGGCAATAGGAAAGCCTTTAGTCATAATAGACGCTATTTATACACCTTAGGAGACGTTCAAGGGCGCGCAGATTCTTATAATATGCAAAGCAGTATTCGATATCGACTTCCATCAACCAACCACCCCGAAAAAAATGGGGGACCTGAAAAAACATACCTCTCCTGTATATGCGGCATCCACTGCCTCGCTATGGGTAATGCGGAAGACCTGGATAAATAGATTTTCCGAGGTGATAGACGACAACGAAGGAAAGAGACTCGCTCTTCGAGATTGCTTTCAAAAACGCGCTCATGGGGTCGGCCATGGTGGAATCGAGTCCAAAATAAAATTTCTTTGTCACGCGCATCGGGAAATTCGGCGATAAAAGAATTTTTCCGATTTTCCACGCCTTTGCCGGGCGGCGCTCTTATGTGCGTGTGGTGATTTGTTATGGTGGCGTTCACTATTCGCGATAAAAGTTTTTCAAACATTTTTTGTTAATAAAATATTTGAACAAAAACTATTTCATGACATTCATTTTAAAAAGATTATCGTCATTATTATTTTCAAAGCATTTAACGTTTATTGTAACGTAAAATATAACCGACACTATTAAAATTTTAACCATAACAATATATTATAAAAAATACATCTATCAAAGAATTCGTATAGTAAAAAATATTTCTAATAAATTACTTTAAAGGTTATCAAATCACATAAATTTATCACTTTTGCTAATTAATTTCAATAGGATAAACCATTAAATTAAAAATTTCTTTACCTTCGCTCTGCTTAAAATATTAAGGCTTCTGAAACAAAAAATAGAGCATGTTAGAACTATATGATACTATACTACTATATATAATACTATACTGAATACTCCATACAAACTACATCAGCTACTTATTACTTAACACACGTAAAATTATTCAAACATCACACAAATTTATGCAACTCACTAATCAGAAAATTACAAAAAGATCACAAAATATTTACTTAACTTAAAAAAATTCAACATATTATTTAATATTAAAAAAAAAATCTATAATCGCACTTAAATTTCCAATCAAATTCAACTATTATCAATAATTTCTGAAATAAATCCCCCCCCCATACACACACAACTAATAACAACCATGAAGAATACACATACACAAAGACCAGGACCAAACCATGTCCCATTTAGGTCCTTAAATATTAAACGTTAAACCGAGAGTTAACTTACGACCGACGTCTCTTCTGGTCGGCACTAGCGGACGGATATTTATTCGCCTCCGGTTCGTCCTTTATGTATAAAATATTATATATTATCGGGTTATATTTAAGTTAGGACGTGTATCGAAGATGGCGAAGCCTTCGGGGACTTGGCTATGGACTGGACTAGATCGTAGTCGCAGGTGGATGTAAATAATATGTCAAGAGATCGGGTCGTTATATTGTCAATTATTTGTCTGTTCTATGGTTTTATGGTCGTGTATATTATTTATAATTTATTTCAGGTTCTTAGTATTGAAAATTAATCGTTTTTTGATATTTTATGAGTTTTATTGTATAATTGAATTAATTTATAATTTTTTTTATATTGAATTTTATGGTGAAAATCTTCAAATTGTAATAACAATAACATCTCAAATCCTATAAGTATATTAAAATAATCTGAAAACATCTTCAGATCACACAAAAATAACTCCACATAACTAAATTCATACCACCAACGCTAAGCTGCCATCCGAACCGATAACCATCACGCATGTCGACTCCCACACGCGGCGCGCACTTTTCCTCGAATTTTCCTCACTTCCCACCAAATTTTCCGGACGAAGGCTCCGCAGATTAGTCGCGACTGTCCTCAACAGGTACCCCCGTTTGTCCTAATACGATAAAGTGGCTGGCAGACGGTGTTTTCCTCGCGAAGGCACCTCCCCTGGCCCTCGGCGACCCTTTTACCGCTTCTGAGCAGGGTCTTCGAGGGGTGGGCCGTGAAAGCCTTATGTGGGGCCCCGAGTGGGTGCTGCGCCCCAACCCCTTTGTACCCCGAAGAGAAACGGGTCGTTTTATGGGACTGTTTGCGCCGAGATTTTCGTCGGTAAATCAAAGAGTGGCAGCTGTGCGGACTCTTAGAAGTATCCTTAATTAGATGGTGTAAATTTCTTGTGCTATCATTAACTGATAGTAAAATTTAGTTATTTTCTGATTTCGTATCGATTATTACTGGAGTTTTATATATGGATTAATAAATTGATGACTTTCTTTTATGGTTTGCTTTTGAATGAAAGATCCATGTTGTGTTTTTTAAAAGTTGAGTATTTTCACTATTATAAATATGTTCTACCAATTGTTTAACATTTTATATAATATTTCATAAAACGTATTACAAACATTACTTTGAAATGTAATTTAATTTTCTCTCTCATAAATGTAAAAAGCATTAACAGTAAACATCATATAAACGAACATATAGAAAAACAAATTTTAATTTATATTATAATTATATCATGTTTTTTATATAAATTACATTAAACTATTTAATAATTTCATCAAAACATTTAATCATTGTGAAAAAAATTTCAAATAAATTAGGAATAAACATACAAAACGAAAGAAATTATGTTTATTATTGTAATTTGAATCGACAAAAAATATATTATTCAATATTAAAATATAATATAATTTTTTTATTTGTTAATATTTCAACAGTGACATCGTTTCGCGGAACCGAAACAATTAACTTTAAAAACGCGGTTAACGCAACCGAAATCCACTCGGATTTTAATACCATTAAGAGGGACGGGCACTCAGGCTGGATTACTCTTATATTTACCAGTTAAAAAATATACTGCCTTCGGTTTAAGGTTGGTGTATTTTGTTTAACTTGGACTTAGTCGTATTTTTTCCCGTTAGAAGACTTTCTGGTCGGTCCGTGCATTATCCAAAAGACAAATAGTCGAGTTTTTCGCCGAAGTGGGACACACTATGTCCCACCAACATAAAATGACTAATAATGCAAGCTATGAATTATGTAACAACTGAAAAATTACCCGAACATAAGCTAGGATGAATTTTATAAATTTTCAAATATATTTTCATTTTCGTCTCACCTTTTGGATATTATTTTCTTTCGCAAAATCCTCGGAAAATATTTAATCTTCCATTAAAGGAACTGGAATATTCTACGATGCACAATCGAACATGAATACTTAACGCATTAGTTTTTTCGACCATCCTGTCTTCGGGTGCTTAAAGTTGTACCACACAAGTTATAAATACTATACCCTGCCCACCTGAGAGCTAAATCTTTTAATGGCTTCCTCGTGCAGGACTCAGATTTACTCAGGTGGTCAGCCACATCCAGGATTTTGAACAAAACACAACTGAGTATATGTGCAACAGTCTACCTCGAAAGCCTTAATCTATTACATCCGAGATGTCTCGATGGTGTGTTATATGTTTCAAAACATATTGTGCAGAGCTTCGCAAACTTTGATTCGAAATTACACTCATGCGATTAAAACGATCCGCCTTTATTATTATTGTTAACTTTTCGCAAAACTTTAACATTAAAAGCTTATTCTGCTGCACGTCGAATCACTCATAAATTTATGATAATATTAAACGAAAAACATCGATCTAATATTCAAAAGCGAAAATCAATTTCGCCGCCGGTAAAAAAGTGCAAAATTGAATCGAAGTGGCTTGTATATTTCACGTAGAAGGGGAATAAACGTCATTTCCGATACTTGAACGTGTCGACATTTATTTACTTCGACAATGGCCTCGGGGTGATTAAGCTCACTTACATTTTGACGCCCCCAGTGTCTTGAAGAGAAAAAAATTACGTAAAATAATATTTCGCGAACGACCCTCTTTCAAAATTGCCTATCGAAGATCCCGTGATAAATTGGGGTGCGCCAAAACGCGTTTTAAAATTGAAGCTTTTTCGATTACAATTTTTGCACTATAAACCGTGGCTTGTTGCGGCAAAAAAGTAAAAGCTTCCAATAAAGCGGATTAGTCAAAAACAGTGGCTTAGTAATAATGATTTTTATTTTATTAAATCTAACAATGTACTTAGTTTTAAAATCATACGGATTTTAATTAATTTAATCACGGTTTATATCAAAAAATCTGAAAAGCTCCATATTAAATTTTACATAAACGTTAGATACACATTCTAAGTTAGTTACAAATATTTGCGAATATCAACATTTACTTAAACATTTCTCCATAAATAATTTCTCGTTATGTTTACTCAAATGTATAAGCTACACAATCTCTACTGCCTTGAATTAAGTTGAATATGATTCCTTTAAATAAATATTCATATACGACAAACTCAATTCAAGCACTCAATAATCACATGTAAACTTTATAAACATAGAAATTAAACAATATCACGAATCAAATCAAGTATGATTTACAGTATCTCTCTATAAATAATATAAAATGTAATTTCTATCTTTCAACAATAAAAATTTTGGGCTTTATTTAGTAATCTAAATTGAATTAAGTTTTAGTGAAACTAGTTACAGTATATTTTCAGATTTTTTAAACATATAATATTATAATAATTTTAAAAACAGGATCCTGTTCCATACAGTTTTTCCTAGACAAGCACAAAACTCGATGCGTCGCCAAAGGAACTCAGATAAAAATATCACGCTAGAATTATCACTGTATAAAGTAATATGCAAACTTACGGTACACAAACAAAGTTGCATATGAAATGACCGCTCGTATAAATAACGAGGACACGCGTTAGCTTAACGTATGTTTGAATAAACGCTCAAAGGACCTCTTTTCAGCTGAAATTCAAATAATAATGCGAACGCTCCCTGCGAGCACAAAGGGCCAACTCACATCGCCTTCTGCAAAAACGCTCTTCGGAAGCAAAAATTCTCCGAGTTAATTATTTCGGAAGGATGGACGGTTTAGGCGTTTCCGTTACCATACCGTCGGATGGTAACGAATATTTAATATGACCTACGGTGGGCACAAACAGGGCCGTTTCCACTGAAGGCTCGCTTAATAATTCAATGCATTCTATGGAGCGAGCTAGGGCGCGGATTGACAACCTTTTTCCAATGGTAATTGATTACGTTGGTCGGCGTTGTAATGGATTAGGTAAACCTTCATTATGCGTGTCGAGTATTGATGTAATATTCATAATGTTTTCGTTTTCGATTCGAGGTGTTTGTTGAGTCGCGTCAGCTTAGGATGTGTCAATTTTGGACGCTTTATAAATCTATTAAGTTGTCTTTTTTCACAAAGTTTATTTTTGGATCAAATCGTTTTCATTGATGTCATTCAAACGATGTCTTTTTGATACGCTATTAAAAAAATGAGAATTTCTATAATAATAAAAGAAAATGACTCATTAGCAACCTATTTTTTTCGGTAAATTTTAAAATCCTACACATTATATAGTTTGTTATTTACAATGCAGTTTTTGTTTTCATGAGTTCGTAAGATTTGTACAAAATCATACAAGATTTACAAACTCATATATTATAATATTTCAATCAGCAATAATTTTCACTAGCTTCAGCACAAATCTTCCAAAATCAACAACACTAAGAATATTTGACAAATTATTCAATTCCCATACAGTTTCATATCTCTTTAATTCTTAACAGCCTAAATATTAAATAACATCACTTTTAAATGATCTCACAATCAAATTGAAAACAAAACATCTCACCTATCTACTTAATATAATATCATACATTAAAAATCGTTTAATTTAAATAATTTATAGTATGAAAACCAATAAATTCAACCAAACAAAACAAGACATATTAAAAAAAAAATCTCCATCGCACAAACACAAAACCACCATTCCACTTTTCCCAAAACAAACAATATAAACAAAACAACCCCCAATCGATACGGACTCAATATCGAATCGGGCGTCTTAATTCGGCGCCGGGGTTAATTGAGTTTTCACACTTTCCAATGTCGGCCATTTGTTATCGGCGTTGAATTTATGATGAGATCGTTTCGGGTCAAGCGGCCGCCATTAATCGACAGGGCGATGATGGGCCCGCCCCTGCACGTTTTAATTTATGGCCGACGATAATTTGGAGATGTGAGTAATGGTTGGACACCCCACACTCGAGCGCCGCTCTGATGCAGCGGTCCCCAATCTTTGCGGGATTAGGGTTGATTTGTGCGATTAGATTGATGGTTTTGAAAATTTTTCATCAATAAATTGAATTTAATAACGCCTAATTGCGTTAAGGGGTTAAACCACTTTAAAAAATAAACATTTTTTTGACTCAGCTATTAAGTATATGGAATAATTTTATTTTACACATATACATAGTAGTTTTATGTATAGTTTAAAATAATAACGATTTTTTTTTAAATGACGGAGATATGAGCAATTTAAGTAAGACTTTCTTTTAAAAATCTGGTGTATAAGATATCTCAAGATCTATTTAACCAATTTCGTTAAAATTTACAACACATATTCTGTATAATATTATCTAATAGACAATTGAAAGTTTTTAAAAAATTAGGTGATATTCATAAGATATATTTTTTTTTAATTGAATATTTAAAAAAACTCAAATTTTTGAAAAACAGTCTAATTATTATCAAAATTTTGAGTGAGTTATTAAAGAAATTTATAATATCATATTTTGTCATGAGATATATTGTCATTGTATAATCAACGTTATATAAAACCTATATCATTTCCGTTTTTGATAAAAACTTTTCTAATACTATCGGAAGCTTAGAAGTTTTTTTTTCTACATGATGATGTGAAGAATATAGTTCAGAAGTTGAATATCGAGCTTTTTATGGTATATCCTTACATCAGTCAGATTTTTTTTTCATAATTAACAAGTTTTTAATTCAATTTTATATAACTTTTTAATACTTATCTAAACGACACATGATGGCGCAAAAATGCTATTATGATGATAACAAATGGACATAGATGGCGCTAATAAACCAACAACATACGAACATTCTTCCCCCACGAAAATTCGAAAAAGTCAACAAATCACACAACCAAACAACAGAAAACGTACGATTTTTCAATCCGACTAAACCATACCACCAAAAAAAAAATACTCTTCAAACAAAAAACCCTGAAACGGAAAAGGTTAATCACCACCACCGACGTCCACCAGAGGTCCACCGGTCCCCGACCACAGAAAGGGATGAGCAAGGGGGGACTTCTGGCCGGGGTGTGGGCCCTCCAGCGACCTTGCATTGCCCGAAAAGCACAAAGGGCGAACCCGTCACTAGGTGAAACGGGTAAAGCCTCCGGCCGCCATAATTCTGCGCAACGCGATTCTTTCGTCGGCCATTGCATTATTTATGCAACGCACGTCGACGCATCGTCACGTTAATCTCGAAATCTATCACCCCTTTTGGGTTTCATTTATTTATTTATATTTTTAGTGAGTAATGTTTTGTGTGTTTGAGTAATATTGCTATCAAATTGTTTGAAATTTAAGAGTTATCATCGAATACAGCCCAAAATCTAAAATATTACTAACGGTTTGCTTTCACATGTATCATATCGAGTAATATCACATATTAGAAATAAATTTAATATGATTATTGTATACTAGTATATAGGCCCGATGTTAATAACATCGGCTGTTGATAATCATACTATTACGTAATAAAATAAAAATTGAAT
>JAOXNN020000016.1:595105-612756 GCA_028571205.2 Hydropsyche betteni
ATTGCGCTCGACCGCCGCCGATAACGGGCCCTTTATATTATGACGTCTGTCCCTTATATTTTTGGGTGTGTGTGTGTGTGTGTGCGTTGTTTTGTGCGTGATGAGTTCGTTTTTGCGCTTTGTCGAGGGTTTTCAGTTTGGTGATTGGTTTTGTACTGTTATTGCTGGGTCGTTTTGATGAAATAGTGCGGGGTGAGTTGTAGGTCCGTATTGTGTTATATATTCGTTGATATATATGTAAATATGAAATAGTTTATTTTTTGTGTATTTAATGTTATTTTTTATCGTATTTATTTTAATTTTAATAAGAATTTATCTCTATTTCAACAGCATTGTTAATAGATAAAGTTTATATAATGTCTAAGAATGAATATACATTGGGGAGGATTTTGTTCAGTCAAAAATAGTTGAAAAAAAATAACTTACGAGAAATTAATAACTAAAATCAATATTTAAAAAATCGTTCCAAATAATTATACATAATCAAAACCATATAATTACCATACTGCATATCACTCAACTTCGATGTGAAGAATAATTGAATAAATATTTGATTTTCTTAAAACTAATACCGATATAACAAATTTGTATCAACATCGAAAACCAACATACTAAAAATACACCCAATCCAAACAAACCCACCTCCAAAAGCAAAACACACATCGAATAACCAAATTCATTCCTTCAAAAAAAAAACCACCAAACTACCAACATCCACCCGACACAGCCTTCGAACGTCTCACGAATTGAGCGAATAACACACACACACACATCACAAACTCGTACGTGCGAGTATACTGTTGCACGCTAACGTATATTGGAGCGGTTTCAGTATCGTACCGTCGCTGAAATTTATAGGAAAGCTCCTATAAATTAAGTTCGGCTGATGGAACGAACGCAGGGGTCACAGATCAGACTCGATCCCATAAGTCCCGATTCGAATCCGGGATATCTTATTTGCTGCAAGCCGAGCGCGGTCCTATTTTGTTTCAAGGAAGTGAGGTGTTTCTATGCTGATGTGTTTCTGTTTGATGAAGTTACTTAATGTTCTGGGTTTGAATTTAGAATAGATTTGTTTGAATGTTTTATGTTGAAATTTAGTATGTGAAAATGGAGATATTTTATTATGCACGAGGAAAATTTGGTTCGTAAAATAGTCGTATTGATATTTTTTTATATAAATACATATAAGACGGTTCGATCAAAAATAATTATTTTTATTTATATTTTAAGTAGTTTAATTAAAAATTTTGAATTGAAATATTCATTTATCAATATTTATTGCGAAAACTATACAAGTATTCGAATAAGCGTCGGCTTAGATTGAAAATATAAAACGAAGTCTCAACATTAATTTTTCAAAGAAATTCTACAAAAAAATATGACTGAAACGTTCACAATAGCATGTCATGTTGATACTCTTAATAATTCAAGTGTTTTGAATGACAACTTAAAACGAAAATTTCTATAATCCAAAAAAAAAATATTGAATACGAGAAACGATTGACACAATGTGAAAAATACATCTTACAATTCCAATAATCAAATTATCACAACAACATTCTAAAATCAATCAAAAGACACATAATTCTTATAAAAAACAACATTATTTCCGTACAAGTACTATTAATAAAACTGAACCGAAAATATCACCGGCACGAACATGTAACGGACATATTGACGTTTGGCAGTCAGCTCGGCGCGTTCGCGCTGAAGCCTTTCAACCAGTCGTGTGTGGCTTTTTTGGTCTACCATGTATATCGGGGTGCTGGTCTCCCCCATATACCAAAGTACACCATAAACTATGATAGACCTGAACGATGCGGTTAAAGGCAACCTCCCACTTTTGATGTCGCTTTGTAGACGTTCGCTCTTCGGCCGTGGGCGCTCGGCGCTTATTATATACCGCTGCATCGAATGGGTTAATATGAACGTGCTTTCTGTGGTTCGTAAACGTTTTGTGCTATTTTTGATATATATATATTTAAATGCTTTATGAATAAAAGTGATTTTTTTCTATAGAACTTGATTAGGGATTTAAATTTAAGATGAAATGATAATGATTTTTATTAAAAATAAAATAATTCAATAAAATTAATCTATCCCCTTTATATAATCACGGATTTCTGTGTTTCTGTTGGTCTGTTCGAATGACGCTCGCGAATTTAGATATTCTAATATGGTCTTTATGCGTATGCAGTTAACGTCTATAATATGATATCGGGTTTTCACATTTTATCGTTTTCCGTTTCTTAACAAATCCACAGCCGATGTTATAAACATCGGACCTATTTACTAGTTCAAAATATTTTATAATATAAAAATGATAATTTTAATATTTTTGGTCAATGAAAAAAAATTAAAATTGACAATCCGCTCAGGGTAATCTGCATTGGGGACCTGAACTGTTGCAGAAGATGCGTTTTATTTATTATAGAATCCCGTCGACCACAACAATGCAGTTGGTAACGAACCATTCACACAATGCACCGGAGTGCAATCAAGTCTATCGTGATGAGCCATTTTTGCCACGTATGACCATTGCCACGTATGACGTCAAATTGGCGGAAACGCCACCGCCAATTAACCACCACCTGTCGTGCAAAATTTTCAGACTTCCAACTCTCGAATTTGCTGTCTTACATTACTATTCAATTATATAAATTTCTATAATGATAAATCACCTCTCGAAACGAGACTCGCGTCCACAACAATACTAGGTCCGCATATAAAACGTTCGACCTGCCAACTCGACTTCCTTCCGCGTTCAATTGTGCGCTATCTTTCAAAACTGCACACAATACGACCCCTAGCACCACTCGAACCCCTACCACTCGAGGGTAGGTTCAGGGTGCGCAGGGCATCTCGGCAAGAAAAGGTAGAGACACTTCGTCAAAGGACGGCGGCCACAATTGAGATATCTCGGCGGGAAGGACCGCTATCTAATCAGCGATCGCCAACAGGACTAGACGAAGACCACTTTATGTGTTTAGGACCCCACAATGGAAATATGGTCACGAGAGCGTTTGATTCAATCATAGACTCTGAGGACGTTTGTGAGGTGTATCAGAAAAAAGTGTTGGGTTTTATTTTTTGTCTTTTTCTTTCGAATATAAATTGATTTCCTTTATGTTATATACTATTGCCTCGATTTATGCCACAGTCCCTTTTAACCACATAGCGACACTGATCTCACCAATGTGACTCTTTCCGGGTGTTCTGTATGAGATCGACGAGACATTTTGACAAGTGACGTTTTTTCGTAATTTTTCGATAGATTTCACTACGATTTCGATGATGAGGCATACTAATTACTTATTTCCCAGCCTGGATCATATGTTTCACGATAAGCAGCGTAAATGAAAACCGAATAAAAAAGACTATGAATCCACATAAAAATATGAGATAGATTTCTACAACAGATAAACATAAATCGATTATTATTAATATATTATAGAAATTACCGATAAATCATGTTTATTTTTCATCAAAAGATGACGATGTGGAAACTTGAACCCCGTGCTATTTCCCTATAGTGCCTTATCGCTCGAACTCTTGATCCACCGTTCAAATCCGTAGTACCCGTTCATAATTATGGCGCCAATAAACCGTAAATACCCCGAATCGCCGATAATAACCGAGTACCCTATTCGATAGCATCAATTTTCATGTGACATCGACATTGTTGTCTCTGTCTCGAATTTGTTGTTTATTTATGGCCGAGCCCTTTCCGTGCGACATTGTTTGATACATTGTGTTGAAATTTGATAGGTTTCCTACTGAGAGGCACTCGTATTGTAAAAATTGATATATCTTATCATTTCGACGATGCGCAAAATCGTCACGATTGCACATGCTATAAAATCGGAACTGTATTGACTCCGACTCTAACTCAAAGAGTCGTAGAATTTTGTGTGGAGTCGAAGTTATCAAAAAGCAACCAACTCTGACACCTATTTATTATTTTCTTTAATTTTAAAGCTAAAACTGATTATTTCTTCCGTCTCATACGGACTGTCAAAAAAAGATCAGAATAAAAGAAAGAGAAACTTCAAATCCATAATAAATAGGGAGATTAGTTCAGAAAAATCCGCGTAAAAAGAATTTGAAATATATTTAAAAAAAAATATTGATATAAGAATTTATTTAAAAATAATATTAATTCATCCTTATTTTGCTTCCGTTTCCTAAATTCTAAAGCAATGTTTTTTTCCTTTTCGCTGATTTGAAAACACTTACTTTCATTGTCATAACTATAAACAATTAATTCTTTTACATTTTAAGGAGAACACACAGTGTTTGACCATGCGTAGTTTTTTAGTTGGGAATTTCGTGAGCAATGATTATTGTTTTTCTTATATTTTATTAACAAATTAAAAATACACCTTTTAAAAAAAAAATCCTTGGCCACGTTAAAGAGGAAACGTGTAAAATGGATACCGCCGTAAATCGATGGATGGGATTATAATATTTTTTGAAAGAAAATAATAATTTTTATATCAAACAAAATGTTTACAAAATTTTATTGTGATCGGAAAATCGGTAAAGGCATACATAACTAACACGCACATACATTCATTTTTATTTATATAGAATCATTTAAAAAAAATTGCTCAAATCCCAGTCGGAAAACTTCGAATCGAAAATATACACCCCTGTATAAAATACAAAAAAAAAT
This sequence comes from Hydropsyche betteni, assembly GCA_028571205.2. Taxonomy (NCBI): domain Eukaryota; kingdom Metazoa; phylum Arthropoda; class Insecta; order Trichoptera; family Hydropsychidae; genus Hydropsyche; species Hydropsyche betteni. Next base: position 599,784 of record JAOXNN020000016.1, read on the forward strand.
TACATCACACTTTCACCCTTCCACCAACCCAAATCAAACACTCAACATCCACCTACCAAAATCTCGTTCTTCCATACAGCACAATTCGAAGCCGGATGTAATCCAATATATCGTATGAATAGTGCGAGGTTCGAAGCCCCAGACGCGTTCCGGATTTTCCGTCATAATAATAAACGCAATTAATTCGTTCGCGTATACATGCTAAATAGAGCCGCTTTTGATTTGCAGGGGTGGCGAACCTCGGCGCCGAATCCATTATCGTCTCCAATTACCGAAGGATGAAGGGCCCGTATGATAATTTAGTTATTTACGCATGAATAAATACGCGCGGAAACGAAGCCTCCATTTTGCATACGCCGTGCGGAATTTTCACGGTTTTAGGTGATGCGGTTTGTTAATTGGTTGTTTATATTTGGGTGATTTTCGATGTGTGATATGTGTCGGGTTTTTTTTTTTTATTGAACAGCGCGTGATGTAATACATGGGCAGATTATTGATTTTGTTTTTTAGATGCTTAGTGGAAAAAATCTATATTGGTAATATTGGTATTGATGATGTAAATTGTATGATCAGTAGATAATTGATTTGGAATTTCTGTGACTATTTGGTGAGAGTTGATTTTCAAAAGTTATTTACTTACATTGTCAGTATAAAAGATAAGATTTTTAATTTTTAATAATATTGATTTTGTTCTTTGGACATCATTATTTTAAATATTTTTTTATGAAAAATGCTTTCAACGGCAAGACAAAATAAGATTTAATTTTTTTTAATATAAAACTCAGACTATAGTTTTACATTTGTACAGTTTTTACATTCCAAAGTCAACCTTATACAAATAAAATTCAACTATCGCAATTTTATTTTCTTCATTTTTCTCTTTTTCGTGATTTCATAAAAAATTAAAAAAAAACATTAACTACATATGCTAAAACTTTAGTTACATTTCTATAGTATTTTAGATTATTTTTGGATTGATTCATTAAAAAAACTTGATTAATAATTATATTTATGTACCATTTTACAAAAATCAATGAATGAGTCAAAGTCAAATTGGAAAATAGTTTATATTTCATTTATTTTTTTATTGAAAATAATCTCATTAACATAATATTATACTTCCATTAGTTGAATTTAATTTGTGAAAGATTAAATTTGAAGTTTAAAACGTTAAATTTAATTTGATAAAAGGTTGAGTTAGAAGCGTAAAAGCTGTAATAACGTAGACATCATTGCCAAACAATGACTATCACAAAACAAGCCATGGTCTAAAAACTCCATAAACTACAAGTTTTTTACTCCAAATTAGCACTTTTTCATTTCAAATTAGCAACTTTTCATCTAAAAGTAACACTTTTTCATTTCAAATTAACCCTATCTCAATTCAAATTAACACTTTTTCAAAAATGAAAATTTAAAAAAAGTGTTCATTTGAATTGAAAAAGTGTCAATTTGAAATGAAAATTTGTTAATTTGAAATGAAAAATTGTTAATTTGAAACGAAAAATTGCTAATTTGAAATGAAAAAGTGCTAATTTGGTGTGAAAAACCTGTATAGCAAAATAAACCCATTTTGACATTGGAGAACCGAAAAAATGAAAAAATCTCCATAAACACAAACTTTCGTTCAGCCCCACCGATCCATCCACAACAAAATCACTCCCACACTATTACACAAACTAATTAAACCCAAAGGAAACGTAGAAAATTCCATTTCCGGAACTCCTCTCGCTCTACAAAGAGAAAAAATCGTCAACTATGACGCACCCCGGCCAGTGGCGGGGGGCAAATTCGCGAGATTTCGCCGTCGAAGCGAACCAACCCCTCGGGCGCCGGTTTCATTTGTTATGTAAATACTAAAACGCGAACGCGACTAGTCCGCTCTCGCTCGCTCTTTCATAATTCTAATTATATTTTAATCTTCAGCGAAATACGTCCCGCTGAAAACGAAAACAATATGAGAGCAAAAAAAAAATCGGCGACGAGAGCAAATTTAATTTCTCTCGAAATTGCGTGCGACGGAAGGAATTGAAAAGCTCCGCTTCCGCGAGTAAATAATTCCGTTTCGTTACGGTCGAACGTTGAAACTATTTAAATATTTCGTAATTATCGAAGCATAGATAATTTTTGTGTACAGCCTTTAGTGCTGCTTTGTATTATATTACAGAAAATTCATTAAGAAAATTGGATTAACGTTTAATTGTTCTTTCATTATGACACTTCAATATTTTTTTCAAACTGCAGTAAAACCTTGATCATCTGGACTAAGTAACGATTGAGATGGTCCGAATAGCAAAAATTCAGTTCTAATCAAAACAAGAAAAAAAAATTATGAATTTCTTTGAAATTAAATTATATTATTTATAGACATTTTTGGTGAGTATAATTATTTACACAACCTTTAAGTATTTTTTAAATGTATTTACCACCATGGTGATGTATTCGTCGGTTTCAAAAATAATAAATAATTTTTGGCACCATCTATGAGAAGATTTTTAATTGCAAATTTTTTTTTAAATAAAATTCCTGACAGATTTTTGTTAGATAACCCTCGTAGATGAGTCTTTTATGAGTCCATATAATTTTTTTATGTACTCGTAAATTTTTGGAGGCTTTTTATATAAAAAAATCGTAAATCTACTATTAAAAAATTATTATTTTTTTGATCAATCCAGATAATTTAAATACAGAAAATAGAAGTTCTACTGTAATGTACAATGAAATAAAAATAAGATTCTCTAAACACATTTGTCATACGTTTTTCGTGTCACTATACTCACCATAGAGTATTATCCATAGTATAAAGTTTCTCTATCTTTAAAAAAAGCATATTTTCACATTATTTAAATTTCAAGAATATCAAATTGAATTATGATACGTTTATACCGAATAAAAAAATTACAGTCTTTTAAACGAATAAATATAAAATTTCATATCTTATTTCAAAGAACAAACGCAATAAAAACGCTATATAAGCTTCTAAAAAAAAATATCACCATCCTAACCAACTACGCTATACAACCTTCTCCAAAAAAATATAAAAGAAAAAAGGCACAAATTGCTAGACTCGATACGAAGTCAAAGTTGCGCAACAAATTCAATAAGTACGTACGGGGCGGCAACTTTTTATCGGTCGGCCACTTCGGTACGAGTTTTACGGCCACCCTGTACTTACTGTGCACTGTCAACGTCGTACAGTGTGTACCGGAATTTCGTTATTAGAGCCGTATTTTCGCGGTCATCGTTTATTTAAGAGACGTCCGTTTTGGCCACTGTGAAGCTCAAATTCGGCCAGCGGACACGCGACAGCCGGAAAATATGGGTCGTGGTGTATAAAGACACGTATCGTACTATGTGCGGTATAATATGTTCTGTTAAATTATTACATTTGTGTGTTTTGTTCACGAAAATGTTTTGTAGAATATGCAGGTAGATAAAGCTTAAGTTGAGTAATAAAATAGGTAGCGTGGTTTGTAAATAGATTTGTTTTTAGTGTTGAAACATTTTGAAATTATTGTCTGTTTATCGTAATTTGAACATATGTAAGCTTTTGATAGGATTTGAAAAGTTTTTATCGTACAAAGTTGACGTTATTAATATTGCATATAATAATGATGTTGATATCATTGAGTAGTCAATTAAGGCATATATTATAAAAAAAAATTCTCAGCATAGGTATTATACGAGTATTATAGATAAAGAAAAATATCTAAATATTCAATAGTGTTGTACATTTTTGACTTGCATATTGATGATCATGATGGTAGCAATGTTGATAATGATAATTATAACAATGCTGATATCATTAAACAGTTAATCAAGGCAATAAGAAAACCTTATTCACGACATAGATAAAGGAAAATATATGAATTTCTATTCGTACTGCAAATTTTTTGACTTCCATCTTAATGATGATTATGATATTAATAATGTTGATAATGATGATTATGATACAGATATTACTGTACAAAAATTCATTATTAGTTTTCATAGTATGAAAATCTTCTTCAATACATAAATAATGAAAGATTTCAAAATTTTCTTTAGTAACTTAAAATTTTTTACGTTATATGACACGAAAGTAAGCATACGCGTATTTCATAAGTCAGATTGTTGCTGCAACTAGGAACAAAATAAAGATATACATTCACAATCTAACGGTATCATTCACTCCTCTAATAACATAAAATAATCTTAAGCTTACACTCGCCATAAAGTTCTACCCTTATTTTGCAGTAAAAATAACAAAAAACCATTTAATAATAAAAAGAAAATACACAAGATCCATTCTAAATTTTCAAACCTTATTCCCAAACAGAAAAACCATCCAATCCCACCGAATTCCGAACGGCGCTATTCCGGCGCTAGACGCGACGGCGCCCATTTAACAGCCTACATCACGCGCGTCCTCTTTTGGCCGTAAAACGCGCAGATAACGGCCGGCTCCGTTTTAATTTAGTGCCTGGTAGGCCCGATATAAATAAATTCGTCGCCGTCGACGCGAAAACGGTCCGTCGGACCCTTTTGCATGTTAACACCGAAACGAAAATCAATCGTTCCCGCGCCGCGGGGATGGGCGAGCAACGGAGAAACGGAGAAAGGCCCTCAAAGAATGGGGGTGCGAAAAAAATGGCCGAAGGTGGGACTGCGAAGGGATGGAAAAGGAACAGGCTTACGTCTAATCGAAAACAAATATGGGGTTCGAGACGCGAGCCGTGTCAACTGTAGGCTCTCGCGGTCCAATTATTCGCGACTCAGACATCTCAACTCGACTATTGCGATTTGTTTAAAATGTATCGAAAAATGTTTTATATTTAAAATTTAATATCTAAGATCATATTTATTGTTATATTACATTTGTGTAATTGCCTTGTTTATAAACAAAGCAAAAAAAATTGCTTTTTCTATGAAATTTGACAATATCTTGTGGTGTATAGACGCCAACTAACATAAGCGAATCATTTAACGTCTTACGCCTACACTAAGTGGCGCCTATACAACACTAGATATTGTTTAATTTCAAAGACAAAGCAAGATTATTTGCTTCGTCCATGAACGAAACGATTACTCAAACGTAACATAACATCATACTATAAATTAAAAACCATTCACTCTTAAGCGAATATTAAACAAACTGACAAAAACAATGGATATATTTGTACAAAAAAAGCATATTTATAAATAATTCTCGTGTACTTATAAGTAAGCATATCACACTTTCCGTCATTCATACACACCCACGATGGAGCCCTTCACACAAAGGGGGTCCGAAGGCCGCTAACAGCTTCCTGGGGCGCAGCCTCCGCGGGAAATTGCCACATCCGTTCGAGAGACGTTTGAACTTCAACTCTAAATTTTCAATGTGACATTCATCCAAAATAAAAACGAAAATCCATCATTATTCCTGAGAACACAAGAATCCACAAAACGACTGGAATTCATTCATCGAACGCAAAATCTATTGAACACCGGCTGTTGTCGCAGAACACACAATACAAACAACACCTAAATCGTCTACAGGAAAATTCGGAAAAGTCCCAGAAGCCTCCTGACCGTCAATTTTGCCGAATCGACGAAATCGTAACGGCCCACGGGCGAAGACCTTGTGGTGTGGGGCCCAGTCTTTTTGGGGCTCTGACGTGATTGCTTTCTCTTGTACGTGCCGGGGCCCGAAAGCGAGCTTTTCTCGGAGGCTTTATCGGCGGTCGTCGGCGTTAAACAAACTATCGCATTACTCTCTCTACTGCTTGGCTTTGCCATTGCCGATGGATGGTTTCGAGGAGAAAGGTGCAACGGTATGTTTTTTAAGGGAAAGGGCGTAATTCGCCGCCGGTTGTAACTAGCGTTCGGATTTATATGGGTGAAAGTTGTGTGTGTTTTTTATTATTTTTTATTGAATATATAATTGATTTTTTTTATAAATTTAAATAATAATTAATCATTTTTCAGACACGCGATGGATTATATATTATAGTATAATGAAAAAGAAACAATTAATAAAAATTGCCTTGAACGATATTTCCATAAATATAATATAAATTTAAAAAGTTTTCCAATTAGCGTTATGCACTAAATGACGTAATTGAAATGAAAATGTGGCGGGGACTTTATTTGCGCAAAACTTTACAGTTTCCACGTGTTTCGACGACAAGGAGGACTCAATTTGCAACGACAATTTTTCCACTATGTCCTCCGTGATTTAGCTTAATTAATTAATTCGTAAATTAATTTATACGACCAAAATTAAAGCGCTGTTTGCTCTTTCGCCGGCAGCAACATTTTCTCGCTACACGAGTTTTCCGCACAACGACAAATTTTGTTGCGATTTTTATTTCTTTGTTCTCTCCAACAATTCCATAGAAACTGTTTGCGTTTCAAAAACTATAAATATATGCGATTTATTTGAAATAATAAAATCAACCGGTCGTATCAAAATGTAGTAGAAATTCTGATATTCCATCAAACTCAAAATTCCATCTTGCGAAAATAAAACAGTCTCTTAGCGTGCGAAACTCCAAACTCGAAAACATTCTAAAAGTTCGCCGACGATTTGTGACGGCATATTATTATACATCGCATTATGTTGTCCCATACCTTTTCAAAGGTTGGAATTCGAGTTATTCCCCCGGAAAATGCTATCTTCGAACGCAGATCCGGGGGAATTAAGATAGCCGAAATATTTTCCCGATGGGCCAACTTTTTCGCGGTGGGACTTTCGCGCGCTTTTGACCCCGAATAAGTTTTTCCGACCCCCGGCGGTCCAGAAATCTCACTTCGGGTCGGAAAAACCCCCTCGTCTGACGTCCGCGGGTCGGAAAACCCCTTTTTTCGGGACCGACGGTCGGAACAGGGTTGAGAAAAGCGTTGTCGTTTCCCCGAGGGGAGGTGATTAACCCTTTAGCGGGCGTCGCTTAATTAATTCTCGCCTAGGCGACGTCTCAATGTGCTTTTGCGTTAACGGAGATGTCGACTTATGTTAATTTATTTTTATGATTTATTACAGTTGACATGTTGGTTTTGATGAACTAAAATACAAAAAAATATTGCATTCATTATAAAAAATGTATTTTTGAAGTACCAATATGCACTGAGTCAATGCTTAATCCAACTTCGCCCCTCGTTTTTCCGGACTATTACTTTATTTTTCCGGGATTTCATTTTTTTTACGATTCGACAAACAGTTTTGCATATTTAAACGATACTGTTTTCATTTCCGTGAGCGCGGCTTCGGGGACTTTCGCGAAAATTCATAAGCCCTTTCCGGACAGCCAGGTACCCACCTTTCAATTATTAATTCGTATTTTTTATTACTCCTGCCCGCTTTCTCCGGCTTTTCCAATCCTCCTCCCCTTTAATATGATCCCGCCCCTCCCTTGTCCGTCGAGTTACCGGAAAATCGTGCGTCGTAACGCATTTAGACCAAATCGCGCTTTCGTTTTATTCGAGGGCCGACCCATTCGACGAGCGCGTAAAACGTTATTCGAGTGCCACTTACTTAGACGTATTACGGCATTGCGCACTTACATTGTTTCATATTCTGCGTACGTAGCTTTTATTACATGTGAAAATCTTTTGTGTTTCGCTTAAAAATCCACGATTTGAGATCAAAATCTATTTTATCCGCTGAAATTTAAATATAACCTAGCAAGACAACATCTAACCTAAAAACTAGGCTAGATTGTGTCAATTTTATCCATTGAAATTAAAACATACTCCAACAACACACAACATAACCTAAAAACTAGGTTAGGCTGTGTCTTAAATTGAAACCTAACCTAACAAACTTGCAAATGCGGACCGGATCATCGTCAAAAACATAACGTGCGTTGCAATATTCAAATGCCGCTATTGAGCCCGCGTAAAATTGGAATATTTAATTGCGCAATCTTGACGGTGCTTCGCTAATTGCTCCGGCAATAACGTATGCTAGTTCGCGGCAACTGTTTGACAGAACCGAGCCGAACGCATAATCCATATTCAATTTCTCGACGCTGGGGTAACGTTTAATAATTAACATTAAACCGAGCCGGTCGAATCGAACGCGCTTATGGCCGCTGGATGAAACGGCGGCCATTTTGGCGTCGCACGGCGGCCATTTCATGAAAGTGCACGTTTATACATTAGGTTCGAATTTGAGGTTAATTTTAATGGTTATCTATTTTTGGATTTAATTATTAATTTAAATCGTGATTCAATTAGAATCAATGAATGGAACGGTTATTATCATGCTTCGCAATACTATAATGATGTGCTATGAGCGTTACCATAATCAAATGGATATCAAATGTTGTTATGTCAAAATGAGACTTTGTGTATATTTAAAAAAGCAATTATGTATTAAATATGATTCGAAAACAACATGAACTATAAATGCTTTTCATCAAATATTTTCCCAAGCTGCAAACACGTTGTAATTGCAAGACGCCAAAACAAAGCAAGTCCCAGCACACAAACCGACGTCGGTTCGAGGATCACAGAGACTGAGAATTGTTAAAGTTTCCAAAACAATTTCGGTAAAACACTATTCTGCAACACGAACCCACTATTTATACGCATACATCCAACAAACATACACACACACGCGCGCGCGCGCCTAATATTTGAGCACCGGTGTTACAAAGTACGAGAACTTACGTTTAATAAACATTTACACGGCTAGTGTTTGCCTCTCTGTGTGTTTAATATGTTAGCGTATGCGCCGAATATGTACGTTTGTGTACATGAAAGGTTTCGTTTTGAGGTTATTTTTCGCGATAAGAAAGGGCGAAGTCTACTGAAGGCTTTCGGACAAAGTGCTCTTCGGTTTGGGCGTTTGTGTTTTCAATGACTAATATTTGTGTTTTTATCTTTTTATTATTGATTGAGGCGATCTATGTTTGTCGATAGATTGAGAATGAAAATATATTCGTTTAGATGGTGAATGATAATTATTACCTATACATTGTTAATTTTATGTAATATATAATAGATAATTTGGTTTAATGATTTCGATTATGAACATAAGTATATATTTGATCAAATACTCTCATAACTAAGTACACAGTAATACTAATTCGAATTGAGAGATTAATGAAGCTTAACTAACTCAATAATTCTGAAATTAGAAGGAAACGTTTGAAATCAATATTTTTTTCATATAAAACAACTACGATAAAGATCATTTGACACAAAAGCGCTTATTGTGAAGAATTGATTAAAAAGAAATAATATGTACTGTCTTGATAAAATATTATGACATTTAACATGAAATTATTTTGACAAGAAAAAATATTTCGGTTCCTTCAGTTTCGTATCAAGCGTTTTCCACTGTATTTTATCAGAATAATTTATACATAGATTCAAAAAGTTAAAGTTAACAAATTTTTACAAGCTTCTTGTTTTTCAGTTTATAAATTTAAATTCAAATTATTAAAACAACTACAACATAAAATATGCATGAACAATTTAATATTCTACAACTTGATTCGAAAACTTGCGAAATTTGTTTTATTTTCATAATTTAATATCATTCAAATCAAATTATTCAAATCATAATCATCATCATTAAATTTTAATCAAATTAAAAACTTACCCTAATCCATCATTTTAATTAAGCGAAAAACGGACCCAAAACTTTCAATATCCAATCCGACTTATCATATAACAAAAAACATCCCATCGGAAACGCTTCTCGAAACTCGACAACCAAAAAAAATTCGCCTCAAACCAATAAATCTGCCACACATTTAATACGGAATCGTATCGCATCACAAAATCTTCAACGACCCCGACTAGGTCACATAAATCGGCGCACAAGCACGACGCCATCAGACGAAACAGAAGGTCTCCGACGAGGCTCGACGGCCAGATTTTTGGGTCGTGGCGCCACAAATTAGTCACGGAGCGGCGACTCCGACACGGCCCCGGAGGACGGGGGCGGAGGCCCTCGAGGGCCCCCAGGAGCATTCCGGTCGTCGGTCTTCGTGGCGGGACTGGGGCGGAGCGCTCGCTCGACGACGCCTAATTGAGGGTTTTTGTGTCAAAAGACGCTGTTTTGAGATTGGTGATTGTTCGTGAGGTTGGTAGGTTTGATACCTTTTTAGTGTGGGTTTTGTGAAAGTTAGGTTTAGTTGTTATTGAGGAGTGGTAGCGATTTCGATATGAAGAGGAGATGAGTATTGATTGAAGTTTTAATGGTTTTGTGTGTTAAAAATTGTTTTGATAACATGAGTGCTAAACTTTGTTGTGAGTGTGAACGTGAGCGTAAGCGTATTTCATGAGCCAAAAAGTAAGCGATAGTGCAATAATGCAATGTGTGTGTGTGTTTTTTTTTATTTCAATCTACACACATGCTTATGCCCATCATGAAGTTTTACTCTAAGAGTTTTTTTTCAGACTATTTTTACATTTATTTTATAGTTATATGTTTCATAACATTTTTCAAATTTATTTTATCTTTGATTATAAAAATTACAAAGATTTTTTACTTTATTTGAATTTTTTCTAATATATTATATATTTTTATTATCCTCATATATAACCCAAATTCTATTTATAATAGTAAAGATCTTTTCAATATATTCTTTCTTATTGTGCTCACTACCTCATTATAAGGATAAAGCAACTATCGAATCGAAAACTAAACCATTTCTTATCAAATCATATATAGCTTACTTTTTTCATCAATAGAATGCATCCAATGAGTTTCATCTTGACCATTGATCTTCTTTTTCACAATAAATTCAATATCAAACATTTCCACTACCAATATTCAGATAATCCATATTGTCTCTTTTGAACCTGCACCACCAACTGTCTGGTCCCTCCAGCAAAATCTCAGACGCGTCCAGGATTTACGACCGACTCCACAGTGGGCGACCTCATGGGTCGCAAAGATGATACCATGGCAGATGCGAAATGTATGGCTGTGCATATGATGGGGTGAATAGCTTCCAAGCTGCTTTGTTAGTGGTCGTTGCCACTGTACATTTCCCATTATACAAATCTTCTTTTTTATTCTGACAGAATTTACATATTTCACGCTATGTTTGTGTAATTGCTTCGTTCAAGAACGAAGCAAAGAATTCTAGCTTTGTCTTTGAAATTTAACGAAATTTCGTGGTGTATAAGTGTTATCTAGCGTAAGCACACCATTTATCGTCTTCTGACAAATATGAAAATTTACATGTGAATACATTAAAATTTCTTTATTTTGATACTAAATAAAAAATATTAAAAAAATTTGCACGTGAATGAAAAAAAGTTTGTTATCATTTTTATAAAACACGTCAACTTTCATATTTGACAGAAGAAGTTAAATGATGTACTTATGATGCGCCTATGCTATTACACTTATAGATATTGTTAAATTTCAAAGACAAAACAAGATTCTTTGCTTCATCCATAGACGAAGTGATTACACAAACATATACAAAAGATCGCAGATAAAAAAAATACATTACTTATACGAGAAACAAGCCGAAAACACGCACCACGGAAGGGTTGGAAAAATTTGCGTCGGAATCTGCGTAAACCGCTTTTTTACAGCGGCGTAAAGCTGCACGAAGAATCCCCGTATTGGGTACGAACACCCACCCACCCATCCATCTAAACCCCATCGAGCACCCACCCATAAAACGGCAACAGTGCCTCGGAACAGGACAAAGGGATCCCACCCTCCTCTCCCGTCTTACCCTCCAGCCCTTATCGGGCGAGATTAGCAACAGGCGGCACCAACAGATTGTCTTCCTCTGTAACCTAGAAAAAGGGCGCACCACATGACGATGGTATAAATGGCCGAGGGTTGAGCCTTGTAAAATTTTGATGCCGGATTCGGAACTTCGTCTGCGGACGACGTGGAAATGTGATGTGTTCTCAATGGAGACTTTGTGCGGGTTGTGTAATGGTGTGTTTGTTTGTGTAAATTAACGTTTCGCATGAAAGGAGTTGCGGGTTAATAATATGTGATGTAAACGAATTTGGATAAATCGAAATTTGATTATGTAAATGCGGACGTGGGATTTTGTCGATTGCTTTCGAAAAGTCGTGTGTGTTCGAAGAAATTTTTGTATTTTGATTTGAGTTCGTAAATTTAGTTTTTGTATGGTTTTTCGTTGAAGAAAATCATGAAAATTTAATGTTCCTCTGAAGTACGGTATTAATAGAAGGCGGTCGTAAAATGGTAGATCGATAATGCATTGTCGAAGTATATCGAAGCTCGGTATTACGTAAATATAATAACTAATAGAACGGCGAATATACGCTTCGATAAATTATCGATTGAATATTTAGAATACTTATAAACAAAATCCATATAATTTTTTTATTCCAAAAAATAAAAAAATATCATGCCTAAATACAATAATACTGAAAGCTAACACAATAATAACCACGTGTCCACGTGCCAAAACCAAAACAGATCACACACAGACCGACCACCACACAAAGAAACAACCATCAATATTTTTCAAAACGAAACAATACACCAACCCCCAAAACACACAAAAACCCCATTCATACGCAACTGACACAAAAACAAAAAAAACGTACACAAATTACATATCAACCACATACACAAAAAAAAACATATCCTAACAATATTCTATAAAAAAAAAATCAAGCATCATCAAATCATATCAACAACACGTGTCCACATGTAAACACCAAAACAGTGGAACGGGGATGATCATACACAGGGGGGGGGGCGGCCGCGCAAAGGGGCGCAAGCGTGCCTTTTATAATAATATCGTTCTTGTATTTTATGTTTTCCTTTCATATTTTTTTACTGTGATCATTTTCTTTGAACAACTTCCGTTTGGTTAAGATTTATTATTTTTTTTTTTTAATGAAATTTCTAGGGAAGACTTTCAATTTAATTTCATTATTTTATTCGAAAAATTTTTTGTTTATTTTTTTAAAAAACGAAAAAACAAATATAAATCGACTTTTTTATAAGTAAATAATTATTTTCCAAGAAAAATTAATATTTGTATGT